>LNAC01000309.1:901243-941357 GCA_002007465.1 Ailurus styani | reverse complement strand
GGCCCCGGGACCCGCGCCCTCGCGGGCCAGCCCCGCGGCCGCGCCCACTGTAATCTGGGCGCCGGGAGAAGCCCCCGAGGAGGGAAGGCGGTGCGCGGGCCCGGCGGCCACTCTGGGCTCTCGGGGGCAGACCCGCGAGAAGCCCGGGGGTCCCGGGCAGGGAGCGGCCGAGCCCCAACTGCGGTCGGCGACTTCAGCCCTGCTGCGGCCCGCAGTTCCGCCGGCCCGACCGATTGCCACACTTCCCACCTCTCGCCTCACTGAGCGGCGGAGGGAGGAGGGCGCCCGGGCTTCGGACGAGCGAAGCCTGCTGGAGTCCCTTCCGAGTGCGGTGCGCCCAGGCCGAGCGCCTCTCCGGCCCGACCCAGGCAGCGGCCCCTCGTGATTCCATTGCTCTTCTTTGCGTAGAGCCTGCGGCCCCTGCGAGGTCCCCCACTCCATCCCAAACATAAAACCCACGTTTCCACCCAAGCGTTGTAAGACCTACTCGCAGCCGCACACATTACCCGCTGTAATAGGTACTCTGAAGGAGCCAACTCCCAAGTTTTGTTTTGTAGAACGTCTTTGAGTTTGTCATCTACACTGTTTTCCCCTGTTCTAGTTCATATTTTTAAGGTGTCTTTCCCCTAGTCTGGTAAAACTGACGTTTCAGGAAGATGCAACGTGTTTCTCCTCGCAGAAACTGCCCTCGACTGCTAGCATGGACGGAATGTGGCGAGGACGGTTTGAGGGTTTGTTAGAAAGAGAGCTGGAGCTTACTCCACCGTAGGGGTAACGTCGTTTTTTACTTGGATGAAATGTTGGTATTTTAATCCTGTCAAAGAATCTCCGACAGTAGCTTCTTTTATGGTTTATCTGAGTCAAGTTAAGTGTTTCAACAGCTCTCTTAGGAAGGACAGCGACCTCCCCTCTATGCCAGTTGAGAGCTTGGCCCTCCCTTAAGGCTCTCTCTGGAGAGGTAGAGAAACAGAAGCAGACTGATTTCCAAGCTATGCTCTCTGCAGCAGGACCCTCAGCCCATTCATTCCTACCAGTGGAGAAATGAGAATTACTGTCCCAACCCCTGGCCCGTCTTCCCCCAGACCCGCCCCCACCCCCGCTTTTGTTAGTCTTTCTTAGCCCGACCTGCCTGATTTTACAGTTCCCTGGGAGCCCTCCAGCCCTGTTTTCCTTTGCCCCAGGCTGAATTCCTCCCTGATTAGCACTGCCTACATCTTTTTACCTCTCTGTAACCCTCTCCCTCTGCCTTCCAGTGCAAAGTTCCCTCTACCTTTCTTGAGAGTCCTCCCCAGATTCCTCTCTGTTACGTATCCACACACCCTTTTCCAGAAGGGTTCAGTGTCTCTGCTTCGGGCTCCAGCTAACCTTCAGGTCCCGCTCTAACTCCCCACGCCTCTGTACTTTTTTGGTTCCTTTCCTTTAGCTTCTGAGCCCTTTTCTCAAGCAGTTTTCCTAGATGCCAAGTTTCTCCAAAGTCCCTGCAAGACTTTTTAAATGACTCCTTAGAGGACCGAAGACCGTTTAACTTTTTTTAAGATAGCAGCGGGCAGGGGAAGTTTGGGGGCAGAAGTCAGATAGTCAAGTCCTGAGAAATAAAGATAAGAGGGTGTACCCCTCCCCCAGGAGACAAAAGAGAAGGTGGCTGGAGAAGGGGAAGTGGCTTCAGGCACCATTAGAATGATGCTACCAGTTCTGTCAACATACTTAGGACAGAAGCGCGCGCCTGCGCCACACACACACTCCCTGCTTTAGCTGGACCAAGAGATTTTGATCACCACCTTTCTGACCCATCCCCCAGTGCCCTGGGCAGGCATGACCACGCCCACAGTGCCCCAAGCTGCCTGCCTTGCTGTGACTCACTTCCTCTGTAAGGGCTCCCGAGGTGGCCTGAGGCAGAGGACACCATCAGGCCTTCGGCTGGGATTTGAGTATCTGGGCAGGCTTCTAGGACAGCAAAAGACATGGACCCCAGCTGAGGAAAGTCAGCCTGACCCAGATCAGCCTGCCTCATGCAACACAGAAGCCTGTTTAGGTAAAGGAGTAGAGCATGGCTACTATGTGAGCAGAGGGATTCAGGTGCCAGGAGCTCTGGGGAGAAAAAGTTTCATAACAAGAGAAAAATACCCGGGAGGAATTTCTATGCATTCTGAAATTGTGCAATGCAAGATCTTGCAGAAAAGCAATATGGAGTTGGAGTTGAACCCATATTCATGAATCAACAGCTGAGGCTATATTTGTTACTGCCTGTCCCCTATATACTCCACTAAGATGGACCCCAAATCAGCTATGCCCTCATCCAAGTAATGAAGAAAACACAGGAGAATTTAGGAGACCTTGGTCTGGTTCCAGGGCCCACACCATAGCCCTTGGGGAGGCACTCTGCCTCCTGTGTCAGTTATAAGAGGATGGAGACCAGTCATTTCCAAGAACCCATTCTACTCCGAAATTCTAAAATTTAGAGCAAGGGGGTGAAAGGTGATTAGTAAATTTGAAAACAACCTCAAGGGCACCTGGGTGGTTCAGTGGGTTAATGCCTCTGCCTTTGGCTCAGGTCATGGTCTCGGTCCTGGGATCGAGGACCGCATCGGGCTCTCTCCTCGGCAGGGAGCCTGCTTCTTCCTCTCTCTGCCGGCTTGTAATCTCTCTCCCTGTCAAATAAATAAATAAAATCTTTTTAAAAAAAGGGAGGAAGGGAGGGAGGGAGGAAAGAGAGAGAGAGAGAGAGAAAGAAAGAAGAAAAGGAAGGAAGGAAGGAAGAGGAAAGAAAGAAAGAAAGAAAGAAAGAAAGAAAGAAAGAAAGAAAGAAAGAGGAAGGAAGGAAGGAAGAAAGGAAAGAAAGAAAGAAAGAAAGGAAAGAGAGAAAGAAAGAAAGAAAGAAAGAAAGAAAGAAAGAAAGAAAGAGGGCGCTTGGGTGGCTCAGTGGGTTAAAGCCGCTGCCTGCCTCTCAGGTCATGATCCCAGGGTCCTGGGATCGAGGCCCACATCCGGCTCTCTGCTCAGCAGGGAGCCTGCTTCCTTCTCTCTGCCTGTCTCTCTGCCTATTTGTAATCTCTCTCTCTGTGTCAGATGAATAAATAAAATCTTTAAAAAAAAAAAAAGAAAGAAAGAAAGAAAGAGAAAGAAAGAAGGAAAGAAAACAACCTCAATCTGGCTCTGGAGTTGAACAAAACAAAACACCAGGACAAAAGGAGTGAGATTCCACCAAGTTTCAGTGGAGCAGCTGTAAATGCATCTCACACTCTCCCTCCTCACGCTCCTGGACTACAAGGATTACTCTTCTGCCGTGTGGCTGCGTTTCAGCCTGCAGACTTCAAACGTGGGATTCAGCCCTGCTGATCTGCCAGGAATCCCTCGCAGAAGTTCAGACTGGGGAAATAAGAACCCTCTCTCTCTCCCTTCATTTCCCTCTAAACTTACTTGGAACATGTGCCCAGAAGAGACTCAAGGGTAGAGATGGCCAAAGGCATGGGACTGGGGCTGCGAAGACACTGTATTGGGGTAACCCAGCCTAGGAAATCGCCTGCAAGTGTCTTAAGGTCTCCGGGTGGCGGGGGGGGCAAGGTGGGGGAGGTCCCTTGAGTAGGTGTCTCCTTGAGGCTCTTCTGCTGACCATGCCTGCCCGCCAAGTACACCTAGGAACCTAATGTCCTCCAGAGACCGCACTTCCCAACAAGTGTGGAAACGGAGCCCCGGGATATCTGCGGGTGGAGCCAGAGCCTTGGAGACCTCAAGTGGCCACTAGGGGGCTCTCGGCTCTCGGTGGCTTCTAATGCCCTCTTGTGGCCAGATTGAAGATTGGCAAGATAGAAGTTGCAGAAGAGAGCCAAGACTGGACTCCATAGGGAGACAAGTTAACAGTAACAGTTATCATTATAAAATAACATTATATCAATATTTATTGTTATATATAAGTTAACATTTTGACAGGTGGATCTACTAGTCTGTCCAGAGCGCTCTTCTAAAAGGGCGCCTTGGTGGCTCAGTCGGTTAAGCATCTGCTTTTGGCTCAGGTCATGATCCCACCATCCTGGGATTGAGCCACTTCAGGGGTCTCTGCTCAGCAGGAAGCCTGCTTCTCCCTCTCCCTCTGCCTGTCTCTCCCCCTGTTTATGCGTGCTCTATCTCCGTGTCAAATAAATAAATAAAATCTTTTTAAAAACTGCTCTACGTGTATTAATTAATTTAATTCTCACAATAGCTTATAATGTAAATCTCTGCTTTGAGGATGAGGAAACTGAGCATGGAAAGGTTGAGGTAGGGACACATGGGTGGCTCAATCAGTTAAGCATCTGCCTTTGGCTCAGGTCATGATCCCACGGTCCCGGGATCAAGTCCTACATCGGGCTCTCTACTCAGTGGGGAGTCTGCTTCTCCCTCTATGCTCCCCCTGCTTGTTCTCTCTCTCTGTCTGATAAATAAATAAAATATTTTTTAAAAAGAAGAAGAAGAAGGGGCGCCTGGGTGGCTCAGGGGTTAAGCTTCTGCCTTAGGTCAGGTCATGATCCCACAGTCCTGGCATCGAGCCCCGTGTGGGGCTCCCTGCTCAGCGGGAAGCCTGCTTCTCCCTCTCTCACTCCCCCTGCTTGTATGTCCCTCTTTCGCTGTGTTTCTCTGTCAAATAAATAAATAAATAAAATCTTAAAAAAATAAAGAAAGAAAGGTTGAAGTTATTGCTAAGGTCACATAGCAGACTGGAATTCTGAGTCCAAGAAGTCTGGCTCCAGAACCTTTGCTTTTAATCACCATGCTGAAACTGAGTTTCATCTTCCAGGTTGTCAGGTAAATTACAGGATGCTCGGTTAAATCACGATTTCAGATAAACAACAAATGATTGCTAGCCTAAGTATATCCCATGAAATAGTTGGGTCATATTTAATACCAACAAATAATCTGTAGTTTACCTGAAATTCTAATTTAACTGGGTGTCTCGTATTTTTATTTATTAAATCTGGCAGACTTATTTTACAAGGCATTTTTCTCTGACAAATACTGTCACGTATATTATGTAATTCAGTCCTCCTAGGGAGGCTATTCTCAGGTGCCCGGGATGCCCCCTCCACATACTGCAGCCTCTCCCAATGGTCCCGCTTTTTCACAGGTAAAGAAACGGACACAGAGACCTGAAATGACTAGCCGGGGTTACAGAACAGAGCGAGTGGCAGAGCTGGGCCTTGAACTCACATTCTCACGGCAAAAATTGGTGGATGTTTTCCACTTTAACAGGAGACAAAGTGAGAAGCAGGGACTGCCACCCAGGAAATCTCCCTTCGTGCATTCCGAGGCCTGGTCTGCTCTGCGGAAGAGGGGCAGGTCCCTCCTCAAGGATGTGAGAGAACCAGTGACGGCCTTACTTGGTGGGGAGAGGGGCAGAGGAGTGGAAACAACTCTTCAGCTTCTGTGCCCAGCCCCAACCGGACCTCTCTAGGGAAGCAGGAAGGAGACAGCTCCTAGGTCCCAGGGAACTGGCTGTGCGGCTCAAGTGACTGCCTGTTCAGGGGCTCCCCGGGCTCCCTGGGGCTGTTCAGCTGCTGCTCTGTGCACTGACAGCCCCAAGCCCAGCTGCTGCACTTGCGTCGCAGCCAAAAGGCACCAGAAGGAATCTAAGACACAGGAACCCAGGGCGCCTCTCCCATCTCCCTGTTGCCTCTTGGGAGCATGTTTCTGTCCACAGGGAACACCCTTTGCATTTTTCTCTCTTGACTCTGCTGATCTGCTCCCACTCTCAAGTACCTGCGCTCTTCCTTCCCCAAAGATACAAACAGTCCCCTGCCCTCCCCACCCGGGCTGGCTGGCTCTGATAAGGTAGTAGTAGTCAGGGAGTTTGGGGGTTTAGGACCCCCTCTGGGGTGCGGGCGGGGGTGCCCTGCTGGTATGTGCCCCAACAGGTTTTTCTCTGTCAGCCTCTAGATCAGCCTGGAGCCTGTCTGACCTGTCCCCCCAGGGAGCTGGGACAAGAAGCAGAGCCCGGTCAGAAGCTGGACTTAAAGACTGGGCTTCTGTGGTCCCACCTGGCCCCGCAGGGAAAGCGACGCACAAAGCCTCTTGTGTCCGGCTGAGTTGCCCAGCGGCTGCACAGAATTCTCTCCAGGGGCTGAGGCCCCGCTCCTGGGAGGAAAGATGCTGGGTAGGGAGGGGTTTGCCTGTGGGACCAGGTACGGCCTGGTCCTCTCCCACATTTGGGAGGGGCCAGGGCCCGAGGCGACAGCTGGGCTGGGCTGCTAGAGAGGTCATCTGACTGGCCGCCTGGCCTGGGCTGCACACGCCCTCTCTCCTCCAGCCGACCACACAGAAGCCGATGCCCACACAGGCAGCTGCCAGGCTGTGACGGCCACCTTGCCCCCAGCACCTCTGGGTAAGCCTTGGCCCTGGGCCCTCGTGGGGGAAGGGAGGAGGGAAAGCTTGTGGATCCCTTGGGAGAGGGAGAAAGGAGTTTTCTTTTTCTAACATGAGGGCTTGCTCGCTTGTCTAGGCACCCACGCACCTGCAGGAACACTACATCGGCCCCGGGGTTGCACCTGCTGAGCCGAAGTCACTGCCAGAGACTCCAAGCGGGAAAGGCGGGCAGCAGGTAAGCAGTCTGATGGGCAGGAGGCGGGGGCTTACCCCTGGCCTGGGGCTGACGGTGGGCGGGTGTTTTAGGAGTCATTATCTTCATCCAGCCACAGCACCTCACCTCCCCTGCACCACCCCACGAACCCCTAGCCAGGCCACCAGAAGGAAGGGATGCGGATCTCAGAAGGGAGTCATCCCCCTGAGACCTAAGTCTGGGAGCCTTGGGACCCACCCTGGAGTCAGGGAGGGTTTGTTTGGTGCTCATTCAAGCAGCATTCCTGATCAATCCTTGCTTCCTGAGGGAGGGGTGGGAGGTAGGGTCGATGGGGACTTCCCCTTACCCCTCCATTTGGGCTCCCAAACCTGCCAAGCGGGTTGATGTTCTTTTTTTTTTCTGCAACATGGGAAAGGAAGGGAATGGGAGGTGGGCCTCAGGGGCCTGGGGGTCATCAGGAGGCCCAAAGGGCTAGGAAATTCTCCTCAGTTGGCTCCTGTTGCCCTCCCCGGGACAGCCAGTCATACCATGTCTGTGACCAGCGGGAAGACAAGACCATCCCTGACCCAGGAGATCCTCAGCCACCTGGGCCTAGCCAACAAGGTAGGGGCTGTGATCGTTAGAATCGTTGTTACTGTGTCAACTCCAGGGCTGTGAGAGAATGGGGGATGGGGAAAGGGAGAGCAGGCCCTGAGACCAGGCCAAGGGCCGTGCTGAGGCACTGGGGCAGGCGTGTGCAGTCATGTGACGCCCCCCCCAACCCCACCCCTCATGCTCTTACAGACTGCGGCTTGGGGAACCCTGGGCACCCTCAGGACCTTCTTGAGCTTCAGCGTGGACAAGGACGTGCAAAGGCTGCTGAGGGCCATTGCAGGCCAAGGTTAGCCCCTTTGCCTCTGCCCCTGGGGATCCACCTGTTAGAAACCCGTCTGCAGACCAAGAAGGAGCCAGGAAGGAGGAAGTGACGTTGTTCAGTAAATGTTTGTGGAATGCCTTAATTCTTGTATGTCAAGTACCACGGTAGGTATGTCATTCCCATTCTCAGGACACCCTTGTGAGGTAAGTCTTATTTCCATTTTGCAGGTGAGGAAACAGGCTTGGTGAGACAAAGAGGCTGGCCCAAGGTCACACAGCTCATAATGGCGGGGCTGGGATTCTAAGCTAAGTCTATGATCACCAAGCCATTTTTCCCCCATGACACCAGGCCACCTTCCCCTAAGTTTGGGTCAGGTTCACATGCCATTTGGCATCTTATTTGGGTTTTCTTTTTTAATTCTTTTTTTTTTTTTTGAGAGAGAGAGAGAAGGAGCACATGCTCAGGAGCAGTAGGGGGAGGGGCAGAGGGAAAGACTCTTAAGCAGATGCCTACTGAGCACAGAGCCCACGACCCTGAGACCATGACCTGAACTGAAATCAAGAATTGGATGCTTAACTGACTGAGCCCCCCAGGCAGCCCTGCGTCTTCTTTTGAGACCAAATAGAAGTGGGGGTGTTGCAACCCCCACTGTTCACAGCCCTTCCCTGGATCTCCTTCTCTCCTCCTCCGGAGGCTTCAAGTCTGAGGAGGAAGGGGATCCCTGCCCTATAAAGACTCTATTGGGTTCTGACCAGCTAATAGCCCGGCCCTCATCTCGGTTCAGGTGTGGACCGTAGCACCATCGTGGGTGTGCTGACCAACAGGAGCAGAGAGCAAAGGCAGCTCATCTCTCGAGCCTTCCAGGAGCGCACCCAACAGGTGAGGCTTCCCAGGAGCAGCGGACTGGGGTGAGCAGCCCCCTGGAAGACTTGGAGTACGGCCAACAGCAGCTTGGTGGGGGGTGGGGGGTGGGAGTGGGACAGGGATGGCTAGTGCTTCTGGGCTTAGGAAAAAACCAGCCAGATATTCCCAGAGCTCCCCCACACATCCGGGGCTCTCCTCATGGTGCCTGCTCCTCTGCCATGGGGACCATTTATTGTAGGACCTGATGAAGTCCCTGCAGGCAGCACTCTCTGGTGACCTTGAGAGGCTCGTGATGGCTTTGCTGCAGCCTGCTGCCCAGTTTGATGCCCAGGAATTGAGGACGTCCTTGAAGGTACCAGTAGAGGAGGCTCGCTAGCCCTCTAGGAAGAGAGGACACCATTGAGGGGAGGTGGTGGACTCCACTCTAGGAAGAGAGGACACCATTGAGGTGGACCAGTTTGCTTTTGCCTGCTCCAGAGGACTCGACTTGGCAGGGGTCCCCTTTATACAACCCATACCGACAGGTGGTCAGCTTCTGCTCTCCCCACAATCCTTTTTTTTTTTTTAAGATTTTATTTATTTATTTGACACAGAGAGAGAGACCACAAGTAGGCAGAGAGGCAGGCAGAGAGAGAGGAGAGAGGAGGAAGCAGGATCCCTGCTGAGCAGAGAGCCCGATGTGGGCCTCGATCCCAGGACCCTGGGATCATGACCTGAGCCGAAGGCAGAGGCTTTAACCCACTGAGCCACCCAGGCGCCCTCTCCACCATCCTAATGGCATGGCCCAGTGTCAGAGTGGCCTCCCAATTTCTTGTAGAACTCCGGTTCTGCTGAGGATGTGGCTGTGGAAATTCTTGCCACCCGAAGCCCAGCCCAGCTGCAGGAGTGCCTGATGGTCTACAAGCATAGTAAGAGCACATAAGGAGGGGGGAAAGGGGTGGCAGGACAGCCCCTGCTCTTTGGCCATCCCTACAGGCAAGCCCTCCAGGAACCTGTCTGCCCCAGTGCTGTTCCCTTGGGGTCTCTCCCCCCACCCACCCTAGCCAGTTCTCAGTCTCCCCAGGGCGAGAGCCAGATGTGATCATTAAAGAAAGAGAAGCAATGATTAGCCATCTTAGTCTGGGGCTCCGGGGCAGATTCCAAAGTAATGACAACATTGGGCACTGTGACAGTCCCAAGGGTACCCATGTCATCTTCCCAGCCCCTTCCTGATTGTGCCTTCACACCACATACCAGGCTGAATGGAACCTTGCTGCACCCCGGGGGGAAGGTGGGGGACATGCTCTCTAAGCCACGGGTACTCGCTCTCAGGCCCCTGCTTGACTGCCACATGCGTCACCCACTAATTGCTAACTGGCCTCCTCTCCTTTTCGAACACCCCCCCTTATTTTGCTTTCCCCAATTTTCCTTTGATGTCCATTCTTAGCCTGTCTTAATCCATCTCCTAGCTCTTACTTCTTGCTTCTGGTTTTCTTTTCCTTCATTTTCTTTTGCTTCTTCACGTCCTTCCATGTCACTTCTCCTTGCCAATGAGGGGGCCAGGCCCTAGCCATCTGGCTTCATGATGGAGGTGTCCCTATCCCCCCTGACTGCCTGGCTACCACTCAAATAACAGAGGCCTCCTTCTCTAAGCAGGTTGGCTCCCTATGGTGCATGACCCCAGGGCGCATGCGTTACTCACAGCCAGGGTGGCCATGATGGTGCTTCCGCCTTCCATCTGGGAACCAGCAGCCATCAAGCTCCCCCCAGCAGGAGATGGCAGTGTAGGCAGGGCACAGTGGGTTGGGCATTTGACAGGGAATAGCTACATTGGGAAAAATCCGGAGGCTTCAGAGAGCTCCTGACCCTTCCCCAGATTTCCAGGTGGAGGCTAAGGAGGACATCAAGTCTGAGACCAGCGGCATCTTGCAGGAACTGCTCCTGGCCCTGGCCAAGGTGAGGAGGACCGGACTGCAGGGGAGGGAGGGGGCTGCAGGGGAGTGGGGAACATTGGTCAGGTATAATTAGCAAGAGAAGGCTTTGGGGGGAGAGGTTTAGTTGGTTCGGGTTGATTGTCCTGGAGGTAAAAAGCTCCCCTCAAATAGTCCTCCTGAGAGAGTTTCTTCTAGGGGGGTCGCGAGAGCTACTCTGGAATCATCGACTACAACCTGGTGGAACAGGATGTCCAGGTGAGCAGGGGCGAGGAGCTTGCCCGCCATTCACGTAAGACACCCTCGTCCAGCGGCTCCTAGAGCCAGGGACAGGTGTACCTGCTTGTCCTGCAAACCTCTCCTTGCCTTGGGGAAGGAGTCCTCAGCTACAGGCAAGGACATGAAGTGTCAGTTAGTGAACATCTGAAGCCTGTTCACTCACTTAGCCTCTGCTTCCTGAACTCACAGGAAGTGAGCTTGTCAACTGACACAGTCTCCTCAGACCTTCCCTTGGAGATTGTTAAATTCATCGAGTGCCAGGATTTCCCTACATTGGGGAATTGAGCTGTGAGGCCAGAGTCCCTCTCTTAGCCCTATTCCTTTTTTGTTTGTTTGTTTTAACCATAAATAAAAGCAACTGCTTCACAGGTTCAGTTAAGCTTTTCCACTCTGAATCCCATTTCCACCACCACGGTGATGGATTCTGGGAACATCACAACCGGGGCTCCTCTACCCCCCAACCAATGATCCCCGGTTTACTCCCCCCTTCCCAGGCATTAAAGCAGGCTGAAGGGCCCAGCACAGAGGGTGTGTGGGTCCTCATCTTCACCCAGCGAAATCCTGAACACCTCGTCCGAGGTATGCACAAGACTTCTTGTCTTCCCAGCTTACTTTAATGATGAGTTTGGGCTGAGGAAGGTGGGGAGGGCTCATCCTTCTCTGTGATCATCAACCCCCGCTCCCATTTATCTTTCTAACTACCTCCCACACCTGCCACAAGTGTTCGATCAGTACCAGCAGTGTACTGGGCATGAGCTAGAGAAGACCGTCCACCACGCCTTCCACGGAGAAGCTCAGGCGGCTCTGCTCAGCCTAGGTAGGGCCTGCTCAGCGCATGCGGGGTAGAGCTCTTGCCTGGCATGGGAGCTAGCTCTCTCCATCTCTCCCTCTCTGCTTCCAGCCTCGGTGATCAGGAACACGCCGCTGTACTTTGCTGATAAACTTCATCAAGCCCTCCAGGTGAGATGGAGGTTTCTTTCCCCTCCCCTTGGAACAGAAACTGGGGGGAGACATCTTCTGGGCAAGACAGAGGAAGTTTCACGCTGTTGTTCATGTAACAACCTCCTATTTACCTTATAAACATATAGCCGCTCTCTTTTCCTAGGTTTGCTGTCTTGTTTTGTTTTGTTTTTTTTAAGATTTTATTAATTTATTTGACAGAGAGATCACAAGTAAGCTGAGAGGCAGGCAGAGAGAGAGGAGGAAGCAGGCTCCCCGCTAAGCAGGGAGCCCGATGCGGGCCTCAATCCCAGGACCCTGAGATCATGACCTGAGCCGAAAGCAGAGGCTTTAACCCACTGAGCCACCCAGGCGCCCTGCTAACTGTCTTGTAAAGAATAGAGGCAGGCATGAGCTGTGGTTAAAGCTAAATGAGTTTGGCTCAAAAGGGCACTGAAGCCAAAATTTGGGCCTAATTGATGTCTAGGTGGCCAACTATAAGTATGAATTTGCTCTGTAGGACAGCACCTTGTCCAATTTCAGTTGTCACCAGAATAATGATGGTGACAATTCTAGCAAGAATTATGACAAGAGCCACCATTTCTTGGGTGCTCATCATCTCCCAGGGCCTATGCTGGGCTTGTTACACACATTTCAAGTAATAGATGAAAAAAAATGGGGTACAGAGAGGTTAAGTTCTTTGCCCAAGGTCATATACAGCTAATAAATCATATAGGCCTCCTATCAAACACATAATGGCTAATATAACACGGTATGTTATTTATGGTGGAATTTAAAAATAATTAAAACCCACACGCACATAATGGTCCTGTGGGATGTTTAACTGCCATGTGTCAACTCCTGGTCTATACCATAGGTATTGGTCTATACTGTAAGCTATACCGTAGGAGTCCTAGCACCCAGGACCACTTTTCTCCACACTGGTTGGACTTCGTTGCATATTATCCACACTTAAATTGGAGATGTTGGTTTGAGTAATTTCATAAACAGTATCCAGTCATTCTACTCATTGAGCTAGGTCTCCTATTAGTAAAACTGTCCCCCAACATCTATAAATAAAAAACTCACCCAAATTTTTAAGAAGATAAAATTTCTCACTGAGTGAGAAATCATCATACCTTGTTGACAGCTATTCAAAAGACAGTACATATATGCACTTATTTATCATTAATGGAGATTTCCACTTTGATAGTAGATTAATATTTTACTTACCCAGTTTGTACTGGGTCTGTACTATTACACTGAGCCAACGCTAAGACTGATTTGAAGAGTTGTAGTTATCTGTCTAAATTCCTGTCATCAACAAACTTGTATCCCAGCAGTAAAAGATCATAATGTATTTGGATTGTAGGACCTACGCTCTTGGCTGTAAATACCAGGTTTATCCTAGAAGTAGGAGTCAGAAAATAATATAGGCCTATTTTTCTGAAAATGTTTTTTTTAAAAAAGGAAAAACTCAATCATATGCTTCTGTCTTATCCTTTTATGAGAAATATGTGAAAACATAGATTGTGACAAATATTTATTAAGAAAAATGACCTTCGGTGAAGGCCGATTCAGGAAAATTTGGGGCAGTCTGAACCACAGAATGAACGTTTGTTAAAAGGTCCTGGGGAAGTAGGAGATGCCAAGTACATTCCCAAGTAACAAGGCAAGAATTATGTTTAAGGTAGGTTTGCTAGAAAGGGTGCTTATGCATCAGTGAGAATATTCAGTTAATGAGGACCTTGCCCCAATTCTACACCTTTAGAGTAATAAGAGTTGGAAGAAGGGGAAGAATGGAAGATTGGGGAGCCATCAACAATCTTTATCACAACACAATATTGATGATACATGAAATTTAAGATAAAGCAGCCATCACATGGACAATGAGATATTGAGTCCAAATGAAATATGGCGCCCTGTTGTTACTTCCTCATTTTCCTTTACTTTTTTCAATGGGAATTTATGATCTGTGCAGATGCCATAAGTGTGAGTATCAGGCAGTTCTGGGAAGGATCTTGTGAGTCAAGTAACAGGAAACACTGGGAAAGAAGCTGTTAGGAAATTGTGACAGCGCCGGTGCCCAGCCCTTGACATAAATAGGATTTTTGCAACCAATGTTTAGAAATCCCTTGTGATAACTAACACATTTATTATGATCACTTATCATTCATGATTTGATATAATCAATTATAATTCATGATTTATAATAATAATTGATGTATCATACCTCTATTATTTCTAAACCGAACCCTCCATTACTTTCTATAACCAAAAGGCAGGAGGCTTGGTGCAGGTTTAGGAGGAAGACAGTGATGCTGAACTCCAGGGGTCCAGCCAGGAGAAACTGATGTATACAGATGGGGATGTGAGGTGGCCCTGGTAGGTCAGGCTCAGAATGGAAAATCACATGACCCTGCTCCCTCTCAGAGCCCCATCAGCTCAGTTTGGGGATAGGCTGGGTATATTCACTGGACATTCACTAACTGGGAAGTTAAGAACTTCTGGCTTTCATGCTGGAAGTCTTTATAGGTAGCAGGTCTCTCCTGTCCTTTTTCCGAGTTAAGTGCCTTTGGAGCCGCCCACCATTGAGATCTGGAGGAATGAGGCTCCAAGCTAGTGGCATGGCCAGGAAAGACATGTGGCCAGAAGAACTACCCAGCTGCTCCCACAGAGACCGGTCTTTCCCACAGAATCACCTTTCATGAGGGTGGACAAGGGTAAATTTTCCTCTTAGATAATGTACACTTCTCTTTTCCCAGGACTCACACCTCACTTCCCCTTTCTAGAGTAATTTACCATGTGTCCAGTCTCTACTCTGTGAGAATCTAACTACCACCCTCTCCCCCATCTCTTTCTCCACCAGGACCTCAAGCCCAATTACCAAGTCCTGATGCGTATCCTCATCTCTCGAAGTGAGACTGACCTTCTAAGCATCCGAGCTGAGTTCAGAAAGAAATTTGGCAAGTCCCTCTATTCTTCTCTCCAGGTGAGACTTGGCTAGTTCTTAACCTGGAGCCCCAAAGCTTCACCCCTCACCTCCACCCTGCCCTCCATGCACACCACCAAGCATATTTGTGCCCTGGAGAACTCATGAGTCTTTGGTTAATTTCGTACACAGCTCTTGACATTAGACAGTTCTGGACCAGCACAACGGAGGAAACGGCATGCTGGTGGTAGTGGGGTCTAACACTTGACTCTCTTTTCTGCAGGAGGCAGTGAAAGGGGACTGCCGGTCAGCCCTACTAGCCCTGTGCAGGGCCGAAGACCTCTGAGGCCTCCTTGGCCTCCTGCCCTCCCTACCACACCATGACATCCAAGGATCTGAGGGCCCCATGTTTGGCTGAGCCTGCAGGAAATCAGCTGGACCTCCAAATAGGATAACCCCTCACTGAGCACCACACGATTCAGCTTCTTGTTGAGACTAGAATTTGAAGTTTCTTTTGAATCCCTTAATTTCCTCATCACAAAGTGATGCCTGCACCTGGGTCCCCCATCTCTGTCTTGGGTATAGACAGCTCTTTGATGCTTTCTTCCCTACTCATCCTTCCCATACCCTGGCCAGAAAACATCTCACTGATTCTTGAATTCTTTTGGCAAACTTCCCTGTTGTTTGTGTTCCCTAACTGAAGTTTGGGTGGAGCAGGACATGGGCGGGGAGGAGGCCTTGAAGTTGGAGGTGCTTTGATATGCACTTGGATATTCAACAGGGATCCTGTTTGAGGCTCTAGGGCTGCAACAAGTGCCCCTCTCGAAGATCCCCCCCCCTGCCCCTCAATTATTCTCTCTTCCCCAGGAAATTTCAGCCAAAGTAACTGAGAAATAGAAGCCAGAATGAGGTCAGAAATAGAGGTAGCAAAGAACCATCTGATCAATCTGCCCTCCCCTGCCTTGGAGGTCTTAGGTTAGGAGGTCTTAGGTTGTGCTTAGGAGCACAACCCCCAGATTGCATCTGTCCAAAGCAGGGACTTGGAAACCCACCTCCCAAACCAGATTACCATTCCCATCAAAGACCTATCAGAAACTAATAAAACAGAGACAGGCAAGAAAATAAGCAGGCTTTGGTTCCCTCTGCTGGCCCTATTAGGAATGACAAGCAAAGCCACCGTGGGGGCCTCTATAACCTCCCCCACCTTTTTGCACTCCTTAACGGGTATACTTAACCCCAAGTGCTGAAGGGCAAGGCAAACAACGGATCTCAGGAAAGAAGTTTTATTTCCAAACCCCTAGGAAAGCATTACAAATAATGGAGATAGAAACCCAGACCAAACCCTGAAACAACTGGAGACAGGCCAGCAGGATGGCCAGGAGGGCCCAGCCAGCCAGGGAGATGGATTCTAGACAGGGAGTTTACCCTGGATGGAGCCTGAGTCCATCTGTGGGTGTGACTGTTCTGGGGAAGGGGAGCTGGGACCAGAAATCCTCACCCCACCAACCCCAGCTGGCCCAGGATAACAGAGGCAGAAAAGGCGGCAGCACAGGAGGGCAAGACGTTACCGAGTCTGACTTGGCATTTACCGCCTGCTCGGACCCCCCACAGTCCATAAATAAGTTACCCTGCATATCTCAGGGGTGGAGACGGGGGAAGCAAGCAGCATAGCCATCGCCCCCAGAAAAGGCAGGGCAGCCCCAGCACTGGGCAAAGCTATAGGAGGACACAGTCTGACTCTTGTTTGGGCCTCTGTCGACGCTCCCCGACTGGGCGACCAGACGTGGCTCCTCTCCCCTGTATGGGATTTAACAGTGGGTCACTCATCAGCCCAGAGGAGCACGAAGACAGCAGTTCCAGATGGACGTGGGGGCAGGATCAGGAGGGGCGGTGGGGAGAGAGAAGATGGGACCCAGGGGTGAGGAACCCCTTGAGGAGACAAGTGCAGGCATGGCAAGGACAAGTGTCAGCACAGGGAGACGCAGGGTGGAGCTCAGGGCCTGCGGGGCTGCTCACCTGTGGCGAGGCCCGCACTGGCGCGGGCAGCACGGCTGCCTGCTGCTGGTACTCCTCTTGCTGAAGCTGCTGGGCCAGCTCCAAGTCGCTAAGACCCAGCGTGCCCTGCGGCTGCTGCTGCAGAGACAAGGCGATCAGGTAGTCCTAGAGAGAGGCGGAGAGAACAGGAGCAGTGAGGTGGCCGGGGCCTGGGGGACGTTCAGCCCGGCTTCAGGTTTCCAAACCCGTCTTGCTCCTCCTTCACATTCACCAGCTCCCCCTCCAGAGCAAAACCCAGAGCCAAGAACATTATCTGTGGGGACCCAGAACACGGTGCTCCAAGTGCGGAGGTGGTCCAGAGGTGACCGTAAGGGGGCATGGGGGTTGTGGGTTGTGACATCTACAGGAGAAAACACATCTACCGCTTCCAGCGAAGAGCTCGTGAGCAGACGGGCTCTCCGCACCCCTTCCCAAAGAGCGCACACACCTGGTCTACCTGGCGCTGCTTTTCGGGGGAGTCCCCGCCACCCCCTGCTCCAGGGCCCTTGCCGAGGGAATGACTCAGGTGGAAGTCAGAGTCGCAGAAGCAGCTGTCTCCATCGACGTTGTGCAGGCTCTCCCACACCACCTGCTCCTCCTGCAGAAAGCCCTGGTCGGTGACCAGTAGGTACAAGTGACTCTGCGGAGAAGAGGACAAAGCTCATCGGGGGGAGAGCCCACCCAGAGGCGCTTTACTACCAGAAATCAGCTGAGACGCAGAGGCCGTTTGACTCATCTGGTGTGCTAGCTGGAGTGGGTCGGGGTGAGCACACGCATCCTTCAGAGATGCATGGGTGCGGGGAGAAGGCCGGGATGTCTGCACCTACGGCCGGCTAGGTGGGCGGAGAGCCGTCCCTGTGTCAAGTGTGAGTCCTCGGGGCTGGGGTCCCACAGCAGACACTGCTGCCTACCCTACTTCCTGTGGCTCTCTGGGCTGGCCTGATGGCTCTGAGGATAAATCCTTTGAGAGCCGAAGACCTTTCCCTCTTCCATTTACTTCCACTGCCTTCCTGGGAGAGGACTTTACTTTTCTGTCCCATCAAGGGGAGGCTGATTCCGTAGGGCTTGCTGCGGCCAGCGAGAAGGTAGCAGAAACGATATGTGTCATCTCTAGGCAGAAGCGTCAAAGCGGGTACACAGTGTCCCTCCCCCTTTTTTCCCTCTTATATTCCAGATTAAGGCCGTTTGGTCAGCCTCGGTCCCAGAGCAAAGACGATGTGGGACAGAATGGCAGCCAATCCACAACGGCCACCCAGCATGAAGACTAAACCTTGGCTGTGGTAAAGCACAGGGATTTTCAGGGTCATTTGTCACCTGAACTTAATCTACCCAACCCTGTCTGATACATTGACCCAGAAGAAGAAACCACGAGGAAGTGACAGCACTCCACCCCACCCCTATCTCCAACACCTCATCACCTTGTGCTTAGTCATGGTACTGAAGTGGTTGTTTCGGAAAAAGACGCCAAGTTCTCCCTCCTTGGCAGCTGCTGTGAGCTCACATAGTCCGTGGTAGGTCAGCTGAGCGGCGGTGGTCTCCAGGAACTGCTCCGCGATCAGGCCTGTCGGAAGGGCACAAGATTGGGGGACGAGGGGCTTGGCTTCAATCCCAAGTCCCCAGTAGAGAGAAGGATCACCCAGAGAATCCCTGTCAGAAGCCCTGAGGATGGTCCCGCCTTCTGAAATCCCTTGACGCCTGACTGTATTCATTCATCCAACAAATAGTTATTGAGCAACCACCTTGCGCTAGGTCCTGAACGCAACAGCCAAGTCCCCAAACTCTCTCTCTCCCTATTTTTTTTTAATATTTTATTTATTTATTTGACAGAGAGAGAGAGACAGTGAGAGAGAGAACACACAAGCGGGGCGGAGTGGGAGAGGGAGAAGCAGGCTCCCCGCTGAGCAGGGAGCCGGATTCGGGGCTCGATCCCAGGACCCTGGGATCCTGACCTGAGCCAAAAGGAGACACCTAACAGCTGAGCCACCCAGGCACCCCTCCCAAACTCTCTCTCATGGGGTTTCCATTCTGGGGGGATGTAGTTGGGGAGGAGACAGATGATAATAAACGCAGGCAGCCATTGTTCCCTCCACCCAAGAGCCACGGAAGAGAGAGCAGCGCCGTCACCTTCTGTCACAAGGTTGGCATCACTAGAGTGCTTGCAGGTGATGATCTTCTCCACCAGCTGGTTGTAACTCAGTTTCCCAACTGCGCTCACAGCCTCAGGACTCTGCACGGCCAGTGGGGTGGGGTGGTACCAAAACAACAGAGATCTTTTTAGGAAGGAAATGAAGCCCGCCCACAGGATTGCAACCCTATAACCAAAGGTTCCTGAAATTTTTCATTTCTGAAGAACTGACTTACTTGCATATGGTTTGCCTGTATTTGAACGTTACCCCTCCCCACAAAAAGGCTAAAATTCAGGGAATTCTGCACTTGGTCCAGCCTCTGAAGCCCACTCTCTTCCCAAACCAATCTAATCCCTAACTCCCTAACACCCACCCTGCAAAATTTTGCTTATCTGTAGGTTTGAGCTGGATGAGAGTCTGATTTGGGCCATCCCACTCTCACCTGCGGGTCAACAAGCCAGCCATGGTACAGAGGTATGCCCAGGAGGTCAAAGATACTGCACTCAGGAGTATACTCAAAGTCAGAGACCCCTGTGAATCGCACATTGACATCCAGACCTGTGGCCAGTTTAGGCAACACTGTCATCGCATCGTCCACATTCTGGGATTAGAAAAGAAAATGATGCCTGTATCATATCAACACGTTATATACATCTTCAGCTTATACAATCTTATATGTCAGTTATATCCCAGTAAAGCTGGGGGGCGGGGAAAGAAGAAAACTATGGCTACTCTAGCCTCTCCTTCCCAGACTCCTAGCCCCACAAATAAAATATTAATCCTGTTACTTCTCTTCCCTGGTTCTCTTATAGGCCATGCCATTCCTCCCTTGCCTCAACCCTTCTTTATCTTCTATAAAAGAACATATTTTCTAGGACAGAGATATACCCTCCTCCTCCTGCAGAAAGAAATCATAGTTCAAGGGGCCTTCTTGAGAAGCAGAGAAAGGCTTCTCTTCATAGCCTAGGTGTCCCCTTACAAATCTGCAAATTCCTGTGCCCCCTGACCTTTGCCTCACCTGCTGAAAATTAAGCTGAAGTCCCTCTGACTTCTCCTGGGGCTTGATGGACAGGAGGCAGTCTCCTACAAGACAGATTCCCTCATCAGCTTTCCCCAGTTGTCCCAAAAGCTGCTTCCTCTTTTCCTGGAGAACGGTCACCAACCACAGACTTTCAGTGCTGGAAAGAGCCTTAGAATCTAATCCAGACCTTTCACTTTTCAGAGGAAGAAACAGACTCACGAAGGTGAAAGGCCCACCCAAGGTCACCTTGAAAGCTCAGGGCAGAAGTAGGGTTACAATCCCAGACTCCTGACACCTTGATTTTTGCTTTTGATTTCCCAGCCTTGCACAGAAGCCCGGTAGACCTTCACCCTCCTTGCCACATCAGAGCCCCAAATGGGAAGTCCCTCAATATTCTGGATCTCTGGCTGAGTGGAAAGTGTAAGCTCTTGAACCTTCTGTGTAATTCCTCTCCAAGGCCCAGTCACTCACCAAGATGGGCCATGAGCTCCTCTGACGTGATTACCTCCTTCTGAGTGGGCAGCTTCACCTGGAGGCAGAAGTGGTGACCAAAGGGTTAGGCATGTGTGCGTTTTCCTTCACAGAGCACTGGAGGAGAAACACACAGAAGGACGGGGGGGGAAGGGGAGGGCATGGTGGGAAAGAAGGCTGGCAACTGCAGTGAGGGAATGAATGCAAAGTATTGCGAGACATTCCCATTTGCTAGACAGTAGAAGATAAAACAGTAGGAAAGAGAATTGTTTTATCTTGTTTTTATGAATATCTTATCTCACTTGTTCAAGCTGGAGAAATACAGAGAATAATCTGGAAAGTTTTGCCTGGTCTGACAACAGCAGGATGATCAAGGAGGTGGGTCATGGGAGAGGACTCTCCTCAGCAATTTCTGAGGCCCCATCCAAACTCTCTCTTACCTTCCACTGAAGAAAGAGGATGTTCATGATGGCAAGGAGAGGGCAAGGGCCGTTAGTGCTCTGAGTGATGATGGGTGTCCGTTCTCCCTTCCAGGGGATCCACTTTACACAGTAGAAATCCAGCTCAGGCAGTCGGGCCCTGGTGGGCAGGGGGAGCTCCTGGGGCCTGCAGCAGGCCCCCACTGTCTCTACCTCAGGCTGTGTCCCGTGGGCCGGCCCCAGTTGGCTTGAACTCGCATCAGGTGGAGGGGACTCAAGGTTCTCCTGGCCCTGGGCCAGCAGCGAAGCTTGATCTACGGGCTCCTGTTCTCCAGCTGCCCCATCAGCATCTCCAGCATCCTTGTCCTGGGAAAGCAACTCTGGTTGTGACAGGACCTCATGGTTTTCACGGCTGACTGCTTCTGGAATCTTGGCCTCACCAGAGTCTGGAAGCTCAGCTTGATGTTGTTCCATGGTCAGAAGAGGTCAATTGAGGGGCACCAAAGGACTTTCCTGTCCTCAGGGAGTTGCCTAATTTAGGCTTGGTATGGAAAAAAGAGACCGATCCAATAAGAAGGAAGTCATTGGGCTGGAAAGCAAATGAACCCAGAAAAGTCTTTTTAAAGGACTATAGTATGGAAGGCTAGGTAGTGTCTACATAGTCACTCCCGGCTACAGGGAGTGCATGTCTTTCTCGGCTGGGTAAACAGAAGGGCCCTAGCCTGAGCTCTCTTCACCTCTCACTGGCTGTGACCACATTGAGACCAATGAGGGTACAGGGCTTTCAGGCTGGGAGGAAGGATTCTGGTGCGATTGAAGTCATTGGATGGAGTCAGCTTCCCTGAAACGATAAGGACAAGGAATGGGAAAAAGATGGAGAGAAATGGAAAAGTAAAAGGAGAAAGACAGAAAGGAAAAAGAGAAATGAATATTAAAATTATACAGTCGGCCCTTGAACAACAGGGGTTTGAAACACGTAGGTCCCCTCTATGTGGATTTTTTCAGTAAATATATGAAATGTACTTTTTTTGTAAATGTAAATGTATTTTCCTTATTTTTTTTTCTTGTTGAAGTATAGTTGACACACAATTTATATTAGTTTCAGGTGTATTCCTTATGATTTTCTTAATAACATTTCCTTTTCTCTAGCTCACTTTATTGGAAGAATATAGTATATAATACATATAACACACAAAATGTGTACCAATTGACTATGTTTTTGGTAAGGCTTCCAGTCGAGTAGGCAATTAGTTCAGTTGGGGGACTCAAATGGATTTTCAACTGTATGAATGGTCTGTGTCCCTAACCCCTGTGTGACTCAAGGGTTAGCTGTACAAATGGTTATTAATACAGTGGTCTTTAGCTCACCCTGTAATAGGTGTCAGGTTGGTAACCCCCATCATAGCCACGATGGTGGTCATTCCTCTGCCCTACACCAAACCACAACCCCCCCAAGCTGTTCAGGGGTCATCCAGAGCTCAAACAGGTATCCTTAGTGTTCCCTTTTCTCCACTCAACCCCAAGGGCAAAAAGAGTAACAGTCACAGAGTGCTTGGGGTGAAGAGTGGAGATACAGACAGACAGTATCATGCCCCGAAAGATGAAACGCCACTGAGAAAGAAGTCTTTTCTCCTCACAGGTCTCTACTGAACTTTACACGATCCCAAACCACAGCAAAAAGGTTTTGGAAGGGACTTCCTGTGGGCCCGAGAGGGGAAATGTAGGCCCTGGGGACTTGAATCAGAGACTGGTTCTGGTAAATAACTTCAGCACAAACACCACTCCCCCAACAAATTCTGTCAGTAAATTCTCGACAGTTGGAGTTGAGGTAGCAACTTCTCTTTGGTTCCTCTCTGTTCCCCAATCACCTAAACCCAGAGATGCTCTCTTGCCCACTCTTTATAAGGAATGTGACAATGTTGATTATTGATTTACATAAGAAATACTCGCTCAAGGGGCACCTGGGTGGCTCAGCTGGTTGGGCCTCCCCATTCGTGATGGTGGACTGGGTTTCAGCTCAGGTCATGATCTTAGGGTTGTGAGATCAAGCCAGTGTGTGGCTGTGTTGGGCACCATGCTCAGTGGGGAGTTTGCTTGGGGATTCTCTCTCTCCCTCTCCCTCTGCCCCTTCCCTCCTCTCGAGTTCTCGCTCTCTCTCTAAAATAAATAAGAAAACCTTTTAAAAAAGAAAAAAGAAAAAAGAAAAGAAATACTCCCTCATGATGAGCACTGGGTGATGTATCCAAGTGTCGAATTACTATACCGTACATCTGAAACTAATATAACATGGTATGTGAACTAACTGGAATTAAAATAAAAACTTAAAAAAAAAAAGGACATACTCCCTCTACATTCATCTACCTACCTCTGCGTATGTTCTTTCTGTCTATTCCCACCTAGGTCATCTTAGATGTAACCCTGGACCTGTTTAACCTGCTCTCTATCAGCACGAAGCATCGAGTCCAGCACAGGCATTTAATTAAGGCTGTGGATAGCAAACAGTAAAAAGCCATAAACCCTGTCCCCTGGAAAACATCTTCCCTCAACCTCCTAGCTCCCCTCTCCCCTTTACTCAGTGTAAGAAAAGGGGAGAAATTAGACTTGTTCGAAATGTTGTCTTTTTTCCAGCTCCCTCCTAACCTGACACTATGCTTTCTTCTTGTAAAGTGGCAGGAATTCAGGGCTTGGTTAAAGCCTGGGAGATGAAGTTGAAAGACAGAAAAGTTGGGGCGCTTGGGTGGCTCAGTCAGTTGGGCGGCTCAGGGTCCTGGGATCGAGCTCTGGGTCCGGCTCCCTGCTCAGTGGGGAGTCTACTTCTCCCTCTCCCTCTGCCCCTCCTCCTAATTGTGCTCTCTCTCTGTCAAATAAATAATTAAAATCTTTAAAAAAGAAAGGGAGGAAGGAAAGAAGGAAGGAAAAGAAGTTACCAAAAGAAGCCTGGTCACCCAAATTGATCCTCTTTCTGCTTCAAATATAATTTATGCTAGCTGCATCTCATTTACACATTGTTCATTTAGAATCAGATTAGCAAAAGTTGCCTGCACACCTTATACTTTTCTCTCTCTCGTTTCCTTTTCCCTTCCCCTCCCAAATGACATTTAGGCTGAGCCTTGGAAGCAGAAAACAGAGCCTGAAAAAGTTAAAAGAGCTCGGAGAAAAGCAGCCTTCGTTTCTTATCTTTTCTCTCCAATGCTAGAAATGATCAATAATTTTTTTTTTAAAGATTTTATTTATTTATTTGACACAGAGATAGAGATCACAAGTAGGCAGAGAGGCAGGTAGAGAGACAAGGAGAGGAGGAAGCAGGCTCCCCGCCGAGCAGAGAGCCCGATGTGGGCCTCTATCCCAGGACGCTGAGATCATGACCTGAGCCGAAAGCAGAGGCTTTAACCCACTGAGCCGCCCAGGCGCCCAGAAATGATCAATAATTAATTGGGGGTTGGGCGGCTAGCTGGTGAGGGGGATAAGCCAAAAGAAACCAGGTGCTGGAAACCGGAGGGAGCTGGATGTTGGAGAAACTGGGCAAAGCTCAGTGGGCTAAGTCTTAAGAGATGGAATGGAATGGAGGATTTCCACTCTACAAGGTGCACTCCTGGTGGGGTGGGCACGATTGTGTCAGAGCAGGAAAGGATGAGGGGGAGGGCACTCAAATAAATCAGGATTTCATTCTTTTCCTCTTCTTTTCTCAAGTCCCACGCATTCTCTCCTGCCAGAATTATCCTCTGGTGGTGGGCGAGGGAATGAAAATAGCCCTCACCCGTCCCTCGCAGTGCCAGTAAATAGCCAAAAGTTGGAAGAAGCATATAAAATGGGCAGGTACCTTCAATAAGACACGCACACACACACACCCCCAGGAACTTTCCCACTGCAATCTCCTTCTCGTCTGACCCAAATCTTCATGAAACTCCTGGTTTAAAATTTTGCCCCCAAATAAGTCAATCACCTCCACCATGCCCTGTCTATTTGCTTGCAAGCGAGAGGGGGAAGTTTTCATTAAATGAAGGAAATGAAGGGACCAAAGCTCATCCCTTTTACACATCCCTCCTACCTTACTTAGCTCCTCTCAAAATCCAGACACCAGAAAGTGGTGGGACATTCCATGTCACCTCCCCAGAGCTGCAGAGGAAAACGAGAATCGGCGGGAGGTGGGGGGGGGGTAAAGGAAATGGTTANAATGGGGGGGAGGGGGGGGGGGGGGGTAAAGGAAATGGTTAAAACAAAGTTTTTACCTTAGAGAAGTGGACGCTGTTCCAGGATAGAGCAGGAGGGCCCAGCCAAGGCAAGTCAATGAGGAAGGTGGCCACAGTGAGGGGCGCTGCCACAGTCCCAGCTGCCTTTCCAGCCGTCAAGGCCAAAGCTTACCCAGGTGTACACAGGTTTACGAGCGGCTGTCCCGGCTTCGTGGTGGCCACTTCCGGACACACGCCCACGACTGGGGTCACCAGGGGAGGGTGGGGGCAGGCAGGAGTGCAGCCCAGGTGCCCCCAGGTCGCTCAGTCCACAGCGTGCGCTCCAGGCCCTGACTACAAGCCCATTTTCAAAGGAAGTTTGTGGTTTCTCTTTTTTATCTCTCTCTCTTTTTTTTCTCCCATTGGGACAAAGACAAATTAGTCAAGGACAAGCTCCCTGGAGGAGGAGGGGCCTGCCCAGCACTGGAGAATTTCCATCAGGGTTTCTGACCTGGTCAGCAGCTTGGTAATCAGCAGTGAGGGAGAGGGAAACAAGGAGAGAAAAACAACAGACCCTTTCTCTTCCCTCCGCCTGCCGCTGGAAGGGACGGAGCGCTTGTGCCTCTCTGGTGAGAACAGGGAAGAGCAAGTGCCCTTGCTGAGCGTGGGGAGGAGCAGGGCTGGACAGCAGTGGCTGGGTGGATTTGGGCTTTTTCGGTGGCTATGGCCGGCCTTTGCTCTGGATCCTCAGAAGCAGGGCCAAAGAGCGTGATGTTTGCATATTTACCTATTTAAACTTTAAAAAAAATCCTGCTACTTTCCAAGCCCTTACTGTATCTTTTTTTTTTTTTTTTTTTTGGTCTATAAACAGGACTGGTGGGGCTCTGCCCCCGGTGGTGCAGAAAGTGTGGAAGACTCCTAGGCTCTGGAAAGAGAGGCAACAGGGAGAGAACTAGCTGAACAAGCAGGAGATCCAAAACCCCCTGTGCTCTGGTCCTTGTTTCCAGCACAGGCCTGTCTGTGTCTCATCAGTCACCTCCTTTCAATTCTTGGGGCGGGGGAGGGAGGAGCAGGAAAAGCTGGCAGTAAGAAATAAAAGGATGAATCAATAAGGGAGGGGGCATTTGATGATGAGAGTATACTTCTTTGCACTACTGTGGGACTGGAAGCTGGCAGTTAAGGGAGGTTGGAAAAACCCAGCTCTACATTCTGAAGGGCCCTCCTAACTTGACTTACAAGGCTGCGGCAGGATGAAACTTCAAGCACCTGCGAAGGCTGAAAGGGCAGTTTGAACAATTAGAGAGGCAGGGAGTTAAAAAACACAGGTTACAACAGTCCGGTAAAATGAAGAGACGTTTGCCGAGGCTGTAGACAAACAGGCTACTGAGTTGTAAAGGCAGTAGCAGCAGGAATGGGCCAGAGACCGTACGTATTAAGTAAAGAAGAGGAGTCAAAGATAATTCTGATGTTTTTATAACATGGACAGCAGAAAATTGGCGGCAATGGGTCAGTATGGTAAAGGGGAGAATTCGAGAAAGGAAGACTAAGAACTGTTTCTGCCTTTTATAATTTAAGATGCCAACCAAATGCTTGATGTAATATATGGAAAGATGCTATATTTAACCTGACTCGAGAGTGCAAGTTCACACAAACATAGGTTACCGTGACACATATATATTTCTCTGTCAAATGAGTAATCCCGGAAAATTCTCCTTCCCTCCGTTCTTGGGGCCTTTGCGGAGCTCCTGAACTACGTCTCCCAGGACACCCTGCGCCACGTCCCGCTTCGCGCCTCTGGGAAGGGGCTCCCGTGAGTCTCTGGGCTCAGAGCTCCGCCTCCGCCGCTGGGGGCGGGGCGACGTCGGACTCCAGGAGCGCCGGATTACGCACTTCCTCCGGGGGGTTGGGGCCGAATCACTGTGTGGCGGGTTCGAGTCCCGCCTCCTGACTTTTGCTCCTAGCCCCCGAGTCCCGGGCGGGGTGCATTCGCCTGGTAACCTCTCCACGGCCAGGGGCGGTGGCACACCTGGGACTTCACCATGGAGGACTACCTGCAGGGTTGTCGAGCCGCTCTGCAGGTAACGAATCCCAGTCTGTGATCGTAAGGAATGAAGCATGAGGTCCAGAAAGAAAGATGTGGGATCTGGGGAGCCCCGATGGTGTGTAGGGAGGGAACACGGAATTGTGGGGACGGGGCTTGGGATCAGATCAGGCTTGGGGCCGGGCGAGTGAAGAACGAGAACCTAGCTCTGGGGAATGCTGCTCAGTCTCCCGGTTTTGGGCTCCTGCCTTTGGGGTCTCCCCTAGAGCTGGGAGGAGGAATTGTGAATCTGGGACCTGCATCTGAGCCTCTGCCCGCTGTCGCCTGGGTCAGTTCCGTCAAAAGGTGGAGGGCCGTGCCGCCGCCTGTTGTGCCGTGCGAGGTTTATTTATCCCTTTCTCCCCGCCCCTCTTTCAGTTCTCCACTCACCCGGCCTTCCTGGCCCACTGGCCTCCAAGTGAGCCCCGGGGATCCGAGGAAACCTGTGGCCACGGCCTTACTGCCTCAGAAGAGCTGTTTCCGTCTGGCGGGCCGAACTCCTTTTAGATTAGAGAATCATGTTTTACTTTAAATCTGTTTTTAAGCTAAACATGCTCAATACAGCAGGCCTATCTGTTGTTGACCCAAAACTTGCATTCCTTTGCCTCCAGTTTTCTTCTTTGGCCTTAAAGCACTTAAATTACGTAAGAATCCCCCGCCTGGAAGGGATAAGCGCAAAGTGTGTTTGGAATCAAAACTATAAGCTTGACTTATTTTGGGTACTTATTGTGGCTTATTTTTGGTACTCTGAGCTAGTTGGAATCTTGCAGCCATGCAGACTGGGCAGGCAGCATTAAGCTGCTATTCCCGGTTAGCAGCAAAAAGCTGACCAGAGAGAGGCTCTAGGAGGTCACCTGGCCCCCTACTTCAAGTTACACTGCCCATGTGGAGACCTAGACAGATGGTTGACTATGCTTTCCTTTTGAAGTGTCTTAAATCCTGCAAATTCCCCTGGCCGATAAATTCTGGTCTTTAACAAATCCTAAAAGTCACCTGTTTCCTTCTGGGGATTCGGCTGCTGACATAAATGAATGTCCTCACCCTGAAGTATAGGGGCAAAGGACAATTTTAATATTGCCAATTGCACCAAATTTTTCCTTGCGAAATACAAATTTGGGGAAAGTTGATTGATTTTTTTTTTAAGATTTTTTATTTATTTATTTGACAGAGACACAGAGAGAGAGATCACAAGCAGGCAGAAAGGCAGGCAGAGAGAGGGGGTAAGCAGGCTCTCCGCTGAGCAGAGAGCCCGACGTGGGGCTCGATCCCAGGAGCCTGGGATCATGACCCGAGCCGAAGGCAGAGGCTTAACCCACTGAGCCACCCAGGCGCCCCAGGAAAGTTGATTTAATGCATAGGGCAATTTGTTTTGTTTTTAAAAGATTTTATTTATTTATTTGACAGAGAGAGACAGAGAGGGAGCACAAGCAGGGGGAGTGGGAGAGGGAGAGCCTGATGCAGGGCTGGATCCCACGACCCTAGATTCATGACTTGAGCGGAAGGCGGGTGCTTAACGACTGAGCTACCCAGGAGCCCCAGCATAGAGCAATTTGGAAGCAATTCGGTTGGTTACCTGTGATTTCCAGCACTGGGAGCTCATTGAAGGACCAGTGCAGAATCTTTGTCGCATTGTCTCCTTTCCACCCTTTGGTAAAGAGCACTTGGACCCAAAACCTCACCAAACAGCCTTTCATTGCATGCATCCATCCTTTGGCATCTACACTTTAGACTTTAGAGTCCCCTCTGGTTAGCATATCTCCTACAGCAGTATGAAGCTGAAAAATACTGGATTTTCCCAGTATTGCTGGTATCCTGACCCCCTTTTTTTTTTTTTGCCTGCATTCATTTCCTAAGAAGCAAGATCTAGATCTTTTTTTTCCAAATATGTGAAAGTGAAGTTGTATCTTGGAGTTCTTATCACACAGCCTAGCCAGGGCTGGGAGAAATAAGAAAATCGGACTCTAGGACTCTTAGCAGAGGAACTGGTGGCAGGACACACAGGAGGTGGCCAACAATTTAGATAGCTTTTAATTATAGATGTGGTAAATACACACAGTGAAAAAACTTAAATACAAAGAAGATACAAAATGAACAAAAACAAGATATTTTTTCCTTCTCCTCATCCAGTTCTTCAGAGGCTGCATTGTTGTTTCTTGTGTAAAGAAAGACATGATTTAGACAGAGACTCCGTTAAAAGTTTGTTTCCGTTAAGCTGTGTTAACTTTTCGGGAAATGTGGGTGCTTGACTTTTACACAGGATGGAGACAGCTTATAACCAGCCAACTCTGCTGTTGATATATTTTTTCCTCTGGCATCTGATTCCAGAGAAATCTTCTACAGCCTCTGCCACAAAGATAGTAGGATGTTCCATTTAAAAGAAATCCTGTTTAACTAACTGTCCTATTCATGGTGACTCATCTTTCACTACTAGTGGGGGAAAACCTTTGCTTCAGGGTGGAGCCGCCTTCAAGTGTAGGCAAGGTGTTCATCCAGATAATCTGTGTTGTCTACACTGTTCAACGCACAAGGCAGAATCAGGAGTGGCTGGCTATCCTTCAGACACCACAGTCCTTTCCATTTTCTGTGCTGGGAGGGCTTCTCTGCCTCTGACTCCCTGTCTCCTTTTTTCCCTCCCTCATTAACAATTTTGTAGAGGAGGCACCAGACCATGATCAGTTTCAGAAGGCAAGGAGAGCCTATCCTCACCACCCGCACCGAGGTCACAAAGAGCCTCAAGATCTAGTCATCGAGACTAGTGGGTTTGGGTGTTTTTTGTTTATTGGTTTCTTTGTTAGTTAGGAAGAAAAGTTTATATTTACTTGGGGCTCTCAGATTGTATTTCTTCCATTGGCCGCTCAGGTTTCCTCCTGCTGTAAGTATAGCTGGATCTGCCCTCCGCTCTTCCCCTGACACTCAGAAAAGCGAGGCTGTTTGGTTTGTGCTTTCAGCCGGGGGGAGGATGGGGTGGGGGTGGGAGTTAGGAGTTACACATGTTCTTCCTAAATGAAGAGGAGAAGGGTGCCTTATAAGTGGGCAGCCCAGGACAGTTTTAGTTTAGTTTGTTCGCCCGTCACCATTTATTGCACCCCTTTTCATTCTCAGAGTGTCCCTGTTTGAACAACAGAGTGTTTAGTCGCCAGAGTCATAAACTATGACCAAGATTAAGACACATGCCCACGAAAAGAGAGCGAGTTCCATATGAGAGCCACAAGTGCTGGCAGCTGGAGGTCTGGAGGAAGAGGACTGCTGTGGTCCCGGGGTCAGGGAAGGCGACACAGAGACAGGGGCTTTAGGCGGGGCTTTAGGCGGCGTGAATGGACCGGGAGGGGCTGGGAGGGACCAGGAGGGACGGCTAGAGAAAGAAGATGGAAAGCACCTCCGCTTTCCAACCACAGAGTAGGCACTTCCGGGCTATCTCATTTAATCCTCATAACAACTTCATGAAATTGGTTACAGTATGGCCAATTTTAAAACCAAAAATGAGGCTTAGAGAGGCCCAAGTCCCACACCAAGTAAGAAGCAGTGCTGGGGGGGTAGGGAGAGCAGTGTGGATCTGGGTGGCTCCGTCCGCTCCGGTCACGATCCCAGGGTCCTGGGATCGAGCCCCGCACTGGCCTCCCTGCTAAGCGGGGACTCTGCTTCTCCCTCTCCCTCTGCTGCTCCCGCCCTGCTTGTGTTCTCTCTCTCTCTCTGTCAAATAAATAAAATCTTTAAAAGGAGCAGTAGCAGCAGCAGAGCCGAGATTCAACCCTAGTCTGTGGTCTCTTCAAATGGCAGTTCTGCTGCTTTCTGACAGAGAAGAACAAAGAGCGCGAAGGGCAGAGCTGGCAATATGCACAGCACGTCTTGTGGGTGGTGCATCGACCTGACAGGCTGGGTGATACTGGACCCTGACAACAAAAGGAAGGCCACCACAGCCCCTGCTCAGTCCTCTTCCAAGAAAGTCCCAGAGGATTCCTTTTGTATTCATTCCTTTTGGCTGCTCTCTTGGTTTGTCTGGTTCACCTTCCAGTGGATTTCCTTTCTCCTCAGAGCCGCAGAGGTAGTATGTGGTCCCTACTTTCTGCTTTTCTGCTTAGCCTTCTCTCCATGCTGGGGATCTGAGTTGTCCTGGTTCAGCTGAAGCAGCACTAACGGGAGCGAGTTTTGGAAAGTTCCTTTGGGGGTCCAGCACCAGGTCTGTCCCGCTTGCTCTGCCTTTTCTCCATTCCACATTCCTTTTTGCTCCAGAGTCAGACCCATATGGCCACGTGTGTTTATGATATGGTTTCCTTTCTAGGGAACATGATGCCTGCTTTACTGCTTCAGTGATCTCCTGATCTCTGTAGCCACTCACCTAGACAGCTTTGTTGTCCCTTGGGTCCACAGCCATCTGGGCAGTTCTTGGTATCCAGGAAACAGGGCGGCTTTCTCTTGTACCAGGAGGAGGAATTGCAAGTTAGAGGAATTACTGTAGGAACTGAATTCTCGTATTATGTAGGAAAAGAGTTTCATATTGTGGAAGAATCTCCGCTCTCCCCTACTGTTCAGTATGAGCGAGTCTGGGCTGCCATCCTGGTGAGGCAGGCTTGCAAAAATGGGTGCAGGGAAGAACCTAAGGACAGACTTTCCCCAGAGGTCCTTTCAGCAAAACCTCAACAGGTAACCTCTGCCTTTTGTACTTCTCTGGGAGGCGGGGAGGCGGAGATGGAAAAAAGGTAGCTTAAAAACAAAAACCTGGGGCTCATGGCTGCCTCAGTCGGAAGAGCCTCTAACTCTTGATCTCTGGGTTGTGAATTTGAGCCCCACGTTGGGTGTAGAGGTCACTTAAATAAATAAAACTTGGGGCGCCTAGCTGGCTCAGTGGGTTAAGCCTCTGCCTTCGGCTCAGGTCATGGTCTCAGGGTCCTGGGATTGAGCCCCACATCGGGCTCTCCACTCAGCGGAGAGCCTGCTTCCTCCTCTCTCTCTGCCTGCCTCTCTGCCTACTTGTGATCTCTCTCTGTCAAATAAATAAATAAGAATCTTCTAAATAAATAAATAAATCTTAGGAAAAAAACCTATCTATTCACTGGATAGGGCAATTTATGCCACCAGAAGTCTTATAAAATTGTACCTTTCTGGCTCTAGGTTTCTGGGGGAGGGAGGGGAATGGATAACAGCCAAATAGGCAAAATGATTCTAGGTCCGCCTAGATTCCCTTTTCTCCTATAGTACATTACTTGATAACGGTTGATGGCTGTGTTTTGCTCCCCTGAACCCCTTTCCTACTTTTTGAAACTCTTGTATCTAGCACATCTTTCCTGATTGAAGCAGTCAAGAGTGTTTGGATTTTCACCTGTCTGTAACCCAGTAGTTCTCAGCTGGTGGTGATTTTTGCCCGCCCCCTCCCTCCCTCTGGAATATTCGGCAGATCTGAAGACATTTTTGATTGTCATGCCTGAGATTGCTACTGGCATCTAGTGGGTAGAATCCGGGATGCTGCCAAACACCCTCCCTCGCCCAGGACAGCCCCACCCGCAACAAAGAATGATCCAGTCCAAAATGCCAATAGTACTAAAATTAGGAGACTCTGCTGTAACTGGTATTTCTCATTTTGTCTCTTGTCCCTTCCTCTGTCAGAGGCAGGCTGAGACAGAAGTTCAAAAGTAAGAGAGAATTCCTATGCCCTAAGCTGAGCCATGGACTTTATGGTGTCATTGTATCTGGCAGAATGCTCATTCCTGGAGTGAAATAATAATCCCCCCCCTTTTTTTTAAGATTTTTATTTATTTCTTTGTCAGAGAGAGTGAGCACAAGCAGAGGGAGCGACTCCCCGCTGAGCAGGGAGCCTGATATGGGGCTCGATCCCAGGGGATCATGATCTGAGCCACCCAGGTGTCCCTAAAATAATAATTCTTAGAGTACCTACCTCTTTGGGGTTCTTTTGAAGATTAGTTCACATGCATGGTTAACTCATGCATGTAAAAATATTAGAGCAGTGCGTGGCACACTCAATAAAATAAATGTTTCCAAACAAAGCAAGACCCTGCTTTGTCTCTGCTATGGTGGCCATTGTGGTTTTAATGTATTTTATTTAAGACTCTGATAGTTGGGGAGAGTCAAGGGAACAAGGTCAGTAATAGCAGATATCCCTCCCTCCTCCATTCTTATTAATAGCTGGGCTTTTCAAAGCTTTAAAAATAAAAGTTCAGGGCGTCTGGCTGGCTCAGTCTGTGGAGCATGCAACTCTTGATCTCAGGCTCATGAGTTCAAGCCCCAAATTTGGTGCAGAGATTACTTAAAAAAGTAATAGTAAATAATAAATGATAAAAATAAAAATTCCAGCAGCAGCAAGTGTTCTTTAAATAGTTTTTCTTTTTCTTTTTTTTTTTAAGACTTTATTTATTTGACAGAGAGAGAGAGATCACAAGGAGGCAGAGAGGCAGGCAGAGAGAGAGAGGAGGAAGCAGGCTCCCCACTGAGCAGGGAGCCCGATGTGGGCCTCGATCCCAGGACCCTGAGATCATGACCTGAGCCGAAGGCAGAGGCTTTAACCCACTGAGCCACCCAGGCGCCCGCAAGTGTTCTTATTTTAATCTGAACCTGCTGGGGAAAGTGTCTGGGTCCTGGGTAGTGAGAGTGTTGTTTATGTCTGGTTATCATGGAAGCTTCTCTGGGTTGGGGGTGTTTCCGTGGTCTGGATAACTGGACTAGATTTTATTTTTACCTTTATTTTCAAGAGCTCCTCACCTCTTACGATTCAGAACTATAAGGATGCTTTTCCCTATTTTGAAAATGGCAGGGGTTGGGGAACAAAAAACAAATTGGGGTTGATATGGCTTGAATGCATGAGCTACCTCAACTGCCCTAGGTTTGATTTCTCCAGTGCTAGTAAATATCCTCATCCATGAAATGACCTGTAAGATTATCTGATCTACCTCCTCTGTGAGATCAGTGCGTATAGGTGTGTGAAGCCCTGCTCACATATAAAGTAAATGGAAATAGAGATGCTTCTCCTAGTGTCCCATTCTCCTTCCCCACCAGGAGTCCCGGCCGCTACACGTTGTGCTGGGAAATGAAGCCTGTGACTTGGACTCCATGGTGTCAGCTCTTGCCCTGGCTTTTTACCTGGCAAAGGTGAGTACTTATCGACAGAGTCCCTTAGAATGAAAAGATCTGGATGCAAGACCCAGCTCTGCGACTTAACACTATTTAGTCTTGGGTCAGTTAAATTCCTTAACTTTGCTAAGTCTCAGGTTATCATCTGTAGAATCTGAAATGATACAATTTGGCAATGTTGCTGGGAGGATCAAATGAGTAGATGTATTTTGAAGAATTTGTAAATCATAAAGCAATATTAAAACAGTTGATTATTGCATTCTTCTGGGTACCAGTGATTTCATGCCCAGGTCAGTTCTTGAGGACTGCTAATCCCTTCTCTGCAGCATCTAGAACTAGGTCTTTTCCATGAGTTTTCTTGTTGACCTTCATGTTATGCTAAGAAGGAGAGAGGGCAGGAGTTGTCCTTTTATTTTTATCAACTGGGTAATTGTGGCTTTGAGAAAGGCGGTGACTTACCCAAGATCACATCTCCTTTGGTCCCAATAATCTTGTTATTTTTCCTGTTTATCCCAAAACATTGCCATGTGTTCTTTTCACTTTCCTTATCCAGACAACAGAGGCTGAGGAAGTCTTTGTGCCCGTCTTAAATATAAATCGTTCTGAGCTACCTCTACGAGGTGACAATGTCTTCTTCCTTCAGAAGATTAACATTCCAGAGTCCCTCTTGATTTTCCGGGATGAGATTGACCTTCATGCCTTGCACCAGGCTGGCCAACTCACACTTATCCTTGTTGACCATCATGTCTTACCCAAGTAAGTAGAAGGAAGTTAAGCCGATATTTATTATGTGCCATGTTGAGTTCTGATGAATAAGAAATAAAGAGAGGAAGAAAGAATTTCTGCTCTTGGGGATCTCACAGGCCACTCGTAATTGCTAGGTCATATCAGATATAGAAAATCAACAGAAAATATTGTTAGTTCTCCAGTTATGCAAGTAACAAAAAGAAATAGAAACATGGAGAGGTCAAACTAAAGGAGAACTCAGAAATCATTTAAATCTGCCTTTGGTATCATTATTTGGTGACAGATTTATTGTAATAGAAGCCTTTGAATAATAGTTGAAGTTGAACCCTATTTTTAATTTTTAAAAGGCAAAATTATTTCCTACATAAGGCAATATCTCGTTAGTTGCATTGTGATGGGTGTTAGAGGTGTGTCATAACTGACACTCTAGAGGACAAGAAGTACATGAAAGATGAGGTAGTTAAATATACTCAAGGGGAGTGGAGGGTGTGAGGAAAGGTTTCCTAAGAAAGTTGACCCTTGATCTCATTCTTGAGTGTTTACTCCTAGAGTGGGGGAGGCAAGGTAGTTAGGAAGAGCATCTAGGCAGAGAAAAGAATTAATATAAGCAAAGCCAGGCAGACATGAAATAGCATGGTGAATTGGGAGAACTGGAATTTGTTTTGCTTGGTTGGAGCATAAAATGTGACAGAGAAGTAGGACAGAGGAAGAGGTGAGACTAGGGAGGTCAGTGGGGACCAGATTGTGGAGACCCTGTAGGCCTTGCCAAGGAGACTAGACTTGGTGTTAGGGTAGTAGGGAACTATCATGAGTTATATTTATTCCAGATCCTAACAGAATCAAATCTGCATTTTTCAAACGATCATTCAGCAACTTTGTGGCTGACACCTTGGGGGGCCCAAGATTGAGAGTAGGTCTTTTGTTAGGAAATGTTGGAATGATCCAGGTGAGAGAGATTGAAGGCCTAGAAGAAGGCAGTAGCAGAGCCATGGAGAGGGGTGAGGTGGGGATAGAGAAGCCATAGAATCTGGTGAACTGTGTGGAATTTGGGTATTAAGTGGATTGAGATGACAGGAGAGATTTAGATGTTGGATGCCAAGGGTGTCAGTCAGAAAGGCTAGCCGAAGGACATCAAATACATGGATAAGATACTTGTAGCTGATACTTCATCAAATTCACTTTTACACTATTCAAAGATGATTTTAGTTACAACATGAGAGAAAAGAATTGAGAATAGTGAGGCAGAGTAGAAGTGACCAATGTTCTGAGTGGTTTGCCCAAAATGTGCATTTTCCTCCATGGGTGAGGTGGAGATTTGGTTAGAGCCGGCTGGAGTGCCCCTACCTATCTTTTTTTCTCTTTCCCCCACACAGAAGTGATGCAGCCCTAGAGGAGGCAGTCACAGAGGTGCTAGACCATCGGCCCATTGAGCAGAAACACTGCCCTCCCTGCCACGTTTCGGTTGAGCTGGTGGGGTCCTGTGCTACCCTGGTAACCGAGAGAATCCTGCAGGGGGCGCCAGAGATCTTGGACAGGCAAACTGCAGCCCTTCTGCACGGTGAGGGTGGCTTTCATTTGGGTTAGGAGAGTAGAAAAGTCTATATATTTTTTCATTTAAAGTCTAGATCCTCATTCTTTCTTTCTTTTTTTAAGATTTTATTTATTTGTCAGAGAGAGATCACAGGGAGAAGCAGGCTCCCCACTGAGCAGGGATTCCTGATGAGACTCCATCCTGACTTCTAAGTTTCTTTAATGGAATTTGGCCTACAGAAGGGAGGTCATCTGTCTCTGACTTGGTTTCAAGATCTCCGATGATTGGGGGACCCATTCTGCCTTTTCCCCATTTTCCTGCCTACATTTTAATTTGGATTTTGGAAGTCTTACTCAGGACATAGTCCCAGTTTTCTTGTTTCGTTTTCATTGAGTTTGCTACATGGACTCCTCTGTATTATGTCCATCTGGTTTGAGGGTTATATGTGTTCTAGTGGTCGCAAATGGAAGGCCATAGGATGTGAGTTCTGTCTCATCTCTACAGGAACAATCATCCTGGACTGTGTCAACATGGACCTGAAAGTTGGAAAGGCAACCCCAAAAGACAGCAAATATGTGGAGAAACTGGAGGCCCTCTTCCCAGATCTGCCCAAGAGAAATGACATCTTTGACTCTCTACAAAAGGCAAAGTTTGATGTATCGGGTATGAAACAGTAAACTGACTTCTCTCCCTTCCTCTTGAGAAAACAGATGGGCGAGACTCGTTCATTGTATTCTTTTTTTTTTAAGAGAGATAGAGAGCATGTAGAGTTGGGGGTAGGGGCACCGAAGGAGAGCGTGGAGACAGGCTCCACGCTCAGCACGGAGCCCAATGTGGGCTCAGTCTCATGACCCTGAGATCATGACCTGAGCCAGTATCGAGAGTCTGCTGCTTAACCAACTGAGCCACCCAGGCACCCTGATTGTTCGTTGTATTCTTGAACACCATTGAAACAATTTCAGAGCATGCATAATGATTTAAGCTTTATAACAGAGAGAACCAAGGTAGTATATGAGTCTGATCATGAACTTATCAATCATTTTCCAGATTGTTGTATCCTGGCTGTTGGGTAGGAAGAGGAGGAATATATAAGAGTGTCAGGATTCTGTCTAATCAGAAAATGTAGGTATATAAGTAAAATCTGCTGAAGGAATACTAAATTATCTGAGCGAGATCTAGATGATTGTTTAGGGAAGCAGAAGAAACATTGAGGGTGAATATACAAAGGACAAAGGAGGAGAACAAAAAAACTTCCATGATTTTTTGCTTAGATACCACCTGTTGACATTAAAAAAAGGAAAGTACCACATGTACTTGTAGAAAGTTAAAACTATGCAGAAAGGGGAAACAGCAACTATTGTGACTTAGTTATTTAAAATAAAATTTTATTATATAATTACATGCTTGGTTATCTCTCCTAGTCATTGCCCCCAAAGAGAGGCTGTGTTTTTCCTCATCCTTTACCCATCTTGGTGTCCTCACCTTCCTGGTCTGGGGACCCTGGGCTCTCTTGTTTGACCCCTGGTCTCACATCCCTTGTCTAGGATTGACCACTGAGCAGATGCTGAGAAAGGACCAGAAGACCATCTCCAGACAAGGCACCAAGATGGCCATTAGTGCAATATATATGGATTTGGAGGTAAGAGCAAGGTGGAGGTGTGGTTGGGGAGAGAAAGCCCTCAGTTATATGTGTAACCTTGCCTCTAGCTCCTGGCTCCTGTCCATAATGTATCTTGTACCTGTGTACCTTTTGTCATGTCTGCTGTCCCGCCAACAGTCCGTGACCTCTCACTGCACCACCGTGATCGGCTGCATACTGGTTTTTCTGCTTTTGCACCCTACAAACCATCTCCCTGCAGCAGCCACAGCGATCTCTTTATAAGATCTAAGTCCAAAAAAACCAAACACAAAACAAAAAAGATGTAAGTCAATCAAATCAGCCCTCTCCCTCTGCTGCCTTTTCATTGCATTCTTTTTTTTTTTTTTTTAAGATTATTTATTTATTAGAGAGAGAAAGAGAACACACACAATCAGGGGGACCAGCAGGCAGAGAGAGGGAGAAACAGGCTTCCTCCTGAGCAGGGAGCCTGATGCAGGGTTCGTGATCCCAGGACCCTGGGATCATGACCTGAGTTGAAGGCAGACGCTTAACAACTGAGCCACCCTGGCATCCGTCATTGCATTCCTAATAGAATCTGAAGACCCTGCTGTGGTTTACGGGGCCCTCCTTGATCTGGCCTTCATCTCTCTCTCTGACCTCATCTCCTTCCAGCCCCACTCCTGCACTCACAGTGGGGCAACCACACTAATTTTTTTTCTGTCTATTGGAACCATTAAGCTCATTCCCACCTCAGGGCCTTTGCACTGGCTTTTCTCTTTGCAGAGCTGGCCCTTTCTTATCACTCAGATCTTAATTCAGATGTCTCCTCTTTTAAGAGGTTTTTCCTGACCACTATAACTGACATAATATCCTCTGTGCTCAAAAATCTCTTAACAGTTTTTGAATTTTGTTCATAGCACTTAATGGACTGAAGTAATTGATTTCATGGTTTCCTTGTTTTATTGTCTATGTTCCTCTGGTAGTTTATCACCTCCATGAGAAGTGGGACCCTGTTTCTTTTGTTTCTGCTGTATCTCTAGCACCTTGCTCAGTAAATTTTGTTGAATGGGTGACTAAATATAACTTTGATAATGGTATTTTATTGCCTGGATCCATGTCCTCTTGATTTAAATCACTTGACAACCTGATCTGAACACATTCCCTCATAGTCTGTACAGCTTTCTACTAAATACTATGTAAAAATACTAAATAATTTCAATAAAACAAAAGAGCCTGGTCTCTTCCCTTGCTGCTGCATTTGAGAAACAAACATAAGAACAGAAAAGTCTTGCCAAGTAGCATAAATAGACACAGTACAAATCAACACATTAGAAATGTGTCAGCAAAGCCCCAATCTGAAATAGCTGGTGGTATTATCCAATAGAGAAAATAGTACGTGAGACTTTGGAGAAGAGTTGAGATTGGCAAAGAACAAAGAGTCAAGGATGCAGTTGTCCCGTGTCTGTTGTTATTTGTATGCCCCACTGTTCTGTGTTAGAATAAAACTACCTCCGAGGCAAGGGCCTTGCTTATTTGATGGCAAGAGCGGGAGGACCTTGTATGTGCCAGGCACGTTCCACACGATTATGGTTTAAGTTTTAAAACAATCACTTTTGATAAAGGTTTTTTTTTTTTTTAAGATTTTATTTATTTATTTCACAGCGGGAGAGAGATCACAAGGAGGCAGAGAGGCAGGCAGAGAGAGAGGGGGAAGCAGGCTCCCTGCTGAGCAGAGAGCCCGATGTGGGCCTCGATCCCAGGACGCTGAGATCATGACCTGAGCCGAAAGCAGAGGCTTTAACCCACTGAGCCACCCAGGCACTCTTGATAAAGGTTTTATCCTCATTTTACTAATGAAGAAACTCAAGTCCGAGGAGCTTACTGTAACTCCTTGAGCAGATACCTAATAGGTCACGGAGCTGATTTTCAAACCAATTCTATCTGAACCCGAAGCCTGTCTTCTCCCCGTTCTACCTACTGCTTCCCAGCGCATAGTAAACTATGTAACACTGAGTAAATATGAGATGCCTTTTTTATGGAGTGGAAGCCCCAGGTTAACATGGAAAGAAACCCTTCGTGAACATATTTTGTTGCTGGTGACAAGGAGGGTCCAGCTGTAGCCCTCATCACTGTCCTGTTTCTTCTCTTTCAGGCCTTTCTGCAGAGGTCTGGCCTCATTGCAGATCTCCATGCTTTCTGCCAGGCTCACAACTGTGATGTCCTGGTCACCATGACTATCTTTTTCAACACTCACAATGAGCCAGTGCGGCAGCTGGCTATTTTCTGTCCCCATGCAGCACTGCGAATGACGGTGAGTCAGTCCCTTCTCTAGCCTGAGGCCCCTACAGAGCTCTGCTTGTAAGCACCTCCCTGGGCTATAAAGTCCTGTCCTTGGGAAGCGCCTGAGTGGCTCGGTCTGTTGAGTGTATTGTATGACTCTTGATTTCTGCTCAAGTCATGATATCATGGGTTGTAGGGTGGAGCTCCTCATCGGGCTCAGCGGGGGGTG
>LNAC01000309.1:877295-894622 GCA_002007465.1 Ailurus styani | reverse complement strand
GGTACAGCAGACCCCCGCCCCAGCAGCTTGTGTATTCTCTCTCAAATAAATCTTTAAAAAAAATCCTATCTTGGCGAGAGGTTTGATAAATTGATACCTGGCTTTATTCATTTAATCTGCATTTCTGCCCCCCTTGTAATCTTTCCCCTCTAGATTTCTTCCTGAGGAAGCAGACCCTTCTGAAGATCCTGACAATCCTGAGAGAGACTCACAGGCAGGTGGGTAAATTTGAACCTAGGCCTCAAGTTCTTGATTCTAGCCCAGTAAAGGGCTAGATCCCTTCAGTAAGGCCACATCCCTTTGTGGTTCCACTGCTCCTTCCCCAAATATCCCCCATGTAAGTTCTTTAGAATTCACCCCATATATCACTACCATATGTAAGAATCCCAACCTCCCCTGCCAACACATACAGACTTTTCTGTTCTTTTCTCCTCTATCCCAACCACAGGTATGCCCAGCTCTTTAGCCCTGTGTGGCCCACGCCCCATGCGTAAGCGTCTTTCTGCCCCAGAGTTGCGACTGAATCTGACCAAGGGCACTGGAGGCGACAGAACTTCTCCCACTCACTCCGTACCTTCCTCTCCTGATGGCAGTTCAGACCTGGAGGTAGACGAATTGGAGACACCTTCAGACTCGGAGCAGCTGGATAGTGGACATGAATTTGAATGGGAAGGTGGGCAAGAAACCTGAAGCCTGAGCTGGTAAAAGTAGAAGCTAGAGTTAGAGAAGCTCAGGATGGATTTTATGGGACTAAAGTTAGAAACAATAAGGTGGGGACCTGGGGCACCTGGGTGGCCCAGTGGGTTAAGCCTCTGCCTTCGGCTCAGGTCATGATCTCAGGGTCCTGGATCGAGCCCCACATAGGGCTCCCTGCTCAGCGGGGAGCCTGCTTCCCCCTCTCACTCTGCCTGCCTCTCTGCCTACTTGTGATCTCTCTCTCTCTGTGTCAAATAAATGAATAAAATCTTAAAAAAAAAAAAAATAAGGTGGGGACCAAGTGGTAAGATCAGCAAATTTAATCTCCTCAGAACGGAAAGGTAGTCTATAGATCCAGTATGAGAGTAGTCAGTAGAGGGGTGGGAAGGGTCCTTTGTTAAGGAAACTTTCACTGAGTGACTGTAATATGCTATTACTGAGTGAGCGCCAAGTTATAAGGATAAATAAGATCGTCTTACCCTCAAGGAGTTCTCTGTTTAATAAGAAATTAACACATATACAAATAAGTGTAGTTGGAGCTTGTGGTCTGTATGTATAGGGTAAGGTCAGCAGGGATAAGGACAAGGTCAGTTCTGCCTCAGAGGCATTAGGAAAGACTTCACAGAAGAGGTGATTCTGAGCTGGTCATTATCAGGTAGCTGGGGAGGCATTCTAGGTAGAAAAAACAACTTGGGTAGGTACGTGGCATGTTGGACATGTTGGAGAGTTCAAAGTATTAAGCATGACTATTTTGATATTAAGGAAAACTTTCTTTCTTCTCTACTTGCAACACTTCTGACACCAAATATATGGGTTTTACCCACACCAGCCAATTCTCCACTTCTCCATACATCAACAGGGTATCCTAGAGTTCACCTGTGACGCTTGACTGGAGTTAGTACAGACCCCACAGGTTTGCCACAAGATTGCCCTCGACTTCAGACAGCAATCACATGTCCAAGTTGTTACCTGAGCTTCTGAATGTGCTGTGTTAAGTCAGTAGGAGTCAAATCATGGAGGTTACCATACTGAGGAATTTAGATTTTATCCTGTAGGCAATGAAAAATCACTGAGTGGTTTTATTTATTTAATTAGTTAGTTAGTTTTTTATTGCTTTTTTTTTTTCAAGATTTTACTTATTTATTTGACACAGAGAGAGAGATCACAAGTAGGCAGAGAGGCAGGCAGAGAGAGGAGGAAGCAGGCTCCCTGCTGAGCAGGGAGCCCGATGCGGGCCTCGATCCCAGGACCCTGAGATCATGACCTGAGCTGAAGGCAGAGGCTTTAACCCACTTAGACACCCAGGCGCCCAGTTTTTTATTGTTAACATATAATGTATTATTTGTTTTAGAGGTACAGGTCTGTGACTCATCAGTTTTACACAATTCACAGCACTCACCATAGCACATACCCTCCCCAATGCCCATCACCCAGCCACCCCATCCTTCCCACCCCCCCTCCACTCTAGTAACCCTCAGTTTGTTTCCTGAGATTAAGAATCTCTTATGTTTTGTCTCCCTCTCTGGTTACATCTTGTTTCAGTTTTTCCTCTCTTCCCCTATGACCCTCTGCCTTGTTTCTCAAATTCCACATGTCAGTGAGATCGTATAATTGTCTTTCTCTGATTGACTTATTTTGCTTAACATAATACCCTCTAGTTCCATCTACATCATTGCAAATGGCAAGATTTCAATTTGTGGTGGCTGCATAATATTCCATTGTATATATATACCACATCTTCTTTATTCATTCATCTGTCGATGGACATCTGTGGGTATGGTACATTGCCATTTGAGTAGGAAACGTAGTGTAGAAAATAAAGCTTGCTCTAGCCATGGGGTAGAGGGTGGAATAGAGTAAACAGACTAGAGACAGGGAAACCAGTTAGGAGGCTAGCAGAAGGCCAGGTGAGAAATGCTAAGGACCTGAATCAGTACAGTGGTAGTAGAGAGAATGATAAGAGAATATAATGGAGATAGATGGAAGAAGATCTGGGGTCCAGTTAGCTTGAGGGCTGACAGAGAAGAAAATCTTTGATAATATCAGTTTTTTCTCTCAGCCAGCTAGATGGATAGAGTCATTCATCCAGAAAGGAAATATAGGAGAGAAGAGGAAGAGAATGAGTTCGAATTACACTTGGGTCTGGTGACTTAGAGATGACATAAAGACACAAACTAAAGATGTCCACTCTAAGCATTTAGGGACACAGGTTAGAGGAACAAATTTGGAATCAGCACATTACTGGTGGCTATTAAAGACATGGGAACAGGGGTGCCTGGGTGGCTTAGTGGGTTAAAGCCTCTGCCTTCGGCTCAGGTTGTGATCTCAGGGTCCTGGGGTCGAGCCCCGCATCGGGCTCCCTGCTCGATGGGGAGCCTGCTTCCTCCTCTCTGCCTGCCTCTCTGCCTACTTGTAATCTCTGTCAAACAAATAAATAGGGTGCCTGGGTCAAAAGAATAAATAAAAATAAAAAATAAAAAATAAAAACAAATAAATAAAAATCTTTAAAAAAAAAGAATATTTTAAATTAAATAAATAAAGACATGGGAACAGATAAGCTCACCAAGGAAAGGCACAGAAAGTAAGAATCTAGAAAAAAACTAATACTGGCGAGGGCCATGGACATACCATAGTGCAGGGTTACCTCAAGGCTGGTGTCTAGTGAAAAAGTGAGGATCGTTCAGTCAGAGGAAAGAGAAACCAGCAAGGCACTGGACAAGCTAGGGCTGGAGTCCTAGAAAAAAAACTGAGGAATGAGAGCTTAGAGCCATCAACTCTAGGAACCGGGGGAAGTTAGAAGATACTGAAGGCGTGTACTATGCCTTATTGACCCTTCCCCATCCCTCTCTTTCAGATGACCTGCCCCGGGCAGAGGGTCTGGGGGCCAGTGAGGCAGCGGAAAGGCTGGGCCGGGGTTGTGTGTGGGATGTGGCTGGAGAAGATGGTCGTCACTGGAGGGTGTTCCGCATAGGACAGCGGGAGCAGCGAGTGGACATGACTGTCATCGAGCTCTATAAGAAAGTCCTCTCTCATGGAGGTAATGGCTCCAACATGTGGCGGGGTAAGAACTATGACTTCCTGAATAGAATGCCAAAGTTGGAAACTCAGTCCCTGGGTTCAGAATCCTTCCCGTAACTTCCAGAGACCCTCAGAGTCCTTCAACCTAAACAGATGTACTGTCCATCATACATAGTTGTTAAGTGAATGAATTTTCCCTCTGTCCAGGTTACCATGGCGATGGCCTCAACGCTGTTATCGTCTTCGCTTCCTGTTACCTACCCAGCAGCAGCATTCCCAACTATACCTATGTCATGGAGCACTTGTTCAGGTGAGGCGGAAGCCCTGAAGGGCTCCAGGAGGGATGTTAGGGGAGCAAAGTGAAAACCCCCTGGGGCACCTGGATGCCTCAGTCGGTTGAGCGTCTGCCTTCAGCTCAGGTCGTGATCCCGAGGTCCACGTGGGGACCAGCCCCACGTGGGGATCCAGCCCCACGTCATCGGGCTCCCTGCTGGGTGGAGATCCTGCTTCTCCCTCTCCCTCTGCTGCTCCCCCTGCTTGTGCTCCCCCACCACCGGTCAAATAAATAAGTAAAATCTTTAAAAAAAAAAACAAAAACCCCTGCGTGATCAGCAGCTGACCGCAGAGTCTACAGTCCCTCTGTATGTCCCTCTAATGTCCCTCTGTATGTCCCTCTACAGTCCCTCTAATGTCCCTCTCGCTCCCCAAACCCCAAGCATATACCTCCCTTGACAGCTGTGTCATCCACCCCCTCCCCCCGCCCAGGTATATGGTGGGAACTCTGGAGCTGCTGGTCGCTGAAAATTACCTGCTTGTTCACTTGAGCGGAGGCACGAGTAGGGCCCAAGTCCCACCTCTGGGCTGGATGCGCCAGTGTTACCACGCTCTGGACCGGCGGTGAGCCTAGAGGACAGGGGGTACAACTCCCATTGCATCTTCTCTTTCCCTCTTTCCTCTTCCTTTTAGTCCCTTCCTCTTTTCCTTGTCCCTCTCCAAACCTTTCCAGGCCTCTCCTGTCTTCTGTACTCTCAGAGTCAGGGAAACCTGGTTTCAGATCTTGCCTTTATTGTTTATCTGCTGTATCATTTACCTTGGGCAAGTCACTTAACTTCCCTCGGATTAGGTTTCCTTCTCTGCAAAATGGCAATGATAATACCTTTGACACTTCCCGGGTGTGAAAATCCAATAGATCGGTGTGGAGTACCCCTTCCTTTTCTCCCCATCTCACCAATTAGTTTACTGCCCAGGCTGCCATTGTCTGCTTCTCTCTGCCTTCCATCCCTGACTCGTGTGACTTTGTTCCCCACGATGTTCCTTTTCCCTTTTCCTTTCCCCTATCTTCCCTTTCCTCACTTTTCTAGCTCATTTCTTTTTTGTTTTTGTCCCAGTCCTGGGGGACATGGGAAAGGGGAATAGCCAAGAATTTCTGTGAGGGTAGGGCACAGGAGGGAGATGGGGCAGAAGGATTCTGACAAGAGAATCGCCTCAAGATGAGGAGCACAAAGGGCTAAACACACAATGGGTGGTGCTCAGATTACAGGCCAAGGAGTGGGGTCTAGACTCAAGTGCCCGAGAAATCTAGAAACTGCAGACGTGAAGGAAGTTAAAGCACAGAACATAGCCCCACCCGATCTTCTGGCATGAAGGTGGAAGAAGAGTAGAATGATCTCTTTCCTATTCTTCAGGCTCCGGAAGAACCTGCGGGCCCTGGTGGTTGTCCACGCCACCTGGTACGTGAAGGCATTCCTGGCACTGCTTCGGCCTTTCATCAGGTACCAGCTCTGAGGACAAGGATGTCCCTTCCCCCATTTTCAAAATCAAGATGAAGAAGATTTTGCCCCAGCCTGGCTCTTTCTAGCCTTAACCATGCTCTGCTTGTCACATTGCCCTTCGTAAGGGTCTCCAGGAACCCTCTTCCCAGTACAACGCACAACTTGGTTTATCCTCTCTTTTTAGTTCCAAGTTCACACGAAAGATCCGTTTTCTGAACAGCCTGGGAGAGCTGGCCCAACTCATCTCCTTGGATCAGGTTCACATCCCTGAAGCTGTCAGACAGTGAGTCCTGAGCTTAAGGAGAAAAGTTTGGGGTGGGAGTTTGTATAAAGCCAGTTCCCGCTTTCTTAATGCCTTGGGGGAGACGCAGAGGGACTAAAAGACGCCCTGCTTCTGGATGCTTCGGTGTATCTGGGAAAACTGCACCCACCCAGAGAAGAAATTAAGGCCCACATCCAACAAGAACAAATGGGAAAAAAACAAAACAAAACAAAACAAAACCCCCAAAAAACCCATACGTGTAAGTTCTGAGACATCAGAGAGTAAAGGAATATTCACAGCACAGAACTTAGAGGAGATTGAGATCAGCCGTAGAAGTTAAGAAGTCAAGAAGGGCAGCAAAGAGGAGAAAATACCCAGTGGGGAGGTCCTAGGGAACAAAGGAGCCTGATGACCACCCACTCAAGCACCCAGTCTTCTGACTCTTCCAGTTCTCTGGCTTCTCTCCCCAAACCAGTGAGAAAAACCCAGGTCCTGCTCCTGTACTACTTTTTTTGTTTTTCTCTCCTAGGCTGGACCGGGAGCTCCATGGCTCAGGAGGGACCTAGAGGAAGACAGGAATCAAGGGCCTTAGAACCAAGCCAATATTGATCTGCCTATGGCCTAACCCTGAAACACTGGGCTGTTCCCTAAACCACCTCCTCCTCAACCCCAGTACCACTGGGACCTTCGCGTTTCCCTGGGGTGTCATTCCTCTCATGACCCTGCCTTCAAAGCAGGGCTCCGAGGTCCGGAACCTGGTCTGCCTGGTGATCATCATTTCAGCTACAGGGGTGCATGTAGTGGCATCTTGTAGGGGAGAGGGGAAAGCTGTGGGTTTTGTCCTGCTTCAGCTGCAGAACCTTGGGCAAATATAACCGCATCTCTCTGAGCGTCCTTTTCCTCCCCTGTAAGTGAAGGTGCTGAGACCCTTTCCCCCTGGGGCATCCTTGCAGTGTGTGAAGCTCGGTGAGAGGTGGACGGGAGGGCAGCCTGCTGGGAACCCGGAGTCCGCTCCCTAAACCTGGAAGAACCGAGGTTTCCTTCTTTGTCACAGCTGCTGCCTGTGAGTCGGGGAGGGAGTGCTTTCAAAACTTGTGCTTTTGTCCTCTTTAGCAAATTCCGACCCGTTGCGGTTAATAAACTGCGATGCGAGACCTAAGCCCGGCTCCGAGGAAGTGCACTACTCGCCCGGGCCCCTTGCATCACAATGGGTCCGTCGGTTCTGGCACCGCGTTCTGGCGGCCGTGGTTCCTTGGCTTTTGAGCTCAGCCCCGGGGGCTGCTCCGAGAGGGCCCGGGGGGGGGGGGGGGGGGGGGGGGGGNCCTCCGCGGGCCGTGGTTCAAACGACCCGCTGGGTCGCGAGCGGAAGGGAGGGAGAGAAGGTAGGAGTCCCGGCCTCCCTCGCTGGCCTCCCTCTCAGCCGCACACCGGCCGGCCCCATGGTCCCCGCCGCCGGCGCGCTGCTCTGGGCCCTGCTGCTGAGTCTGGGGCCCCGGGCGGCGGGGGCCCAAGGCCTGACTTCCACCGAGACGCAGCGGGTCAGTTTCCGCTTCGGGGTCCCTATGTCCCGCCACTACCGGACCACCCTCCGGACCGCTGGTCCCAGGAGGATGAAGGTAACAATGGAGGATGAGGATGACGTCGGGGCCACGGCCGACCGTCTGGCAGGCCCTGCTGCCGCGGAGCTCTTGGCCTCCACGGTGGCCACAGGCGTCAGCAAGTCGATTGTGTCGTCGGCGGAGGATGATGAGTCTTTGGAAGAGGGGGTTGTGATTAACGCCAGAAAGAATAACATCACTGCAGCGTCTCTCAATGGGAGTTACAATACAGCGAGGGTGTCCAGTTCAAGGTTTAAAGCAAATACCCAGGAGCCCGAGATCAGGATGTCTTCAGACGTGCCGGCCAACACCTGGCAGCCCAGTGGGGACGTACTGCACCCTGACAATACCATGAGCCGGTGGTCCACAGCAGGGTCCACCCCGAACCGGTGGCAGCAGCCCTCGCACACGGCCATGCCCCCTCCCGAGGATCTGCGACTGGTGCTGATGCCCTGGGGCCCGTGGCACTGCCACTGCAGGTCAGGCACCATGAGTCGGACCCGGGCCGGGAAGCTGCAGGGCCTCTCGGGGCGCCTTCGCGTTGGGGCGCTGAGCCAGCTCCGCACGGAGCACCGGCCATGTACCTACGAGAAATGTCCCTGCAACCGACTTCAGGAGGAGTGCCCTCTGGACTCCAGCCTCTGCTCTGACACCAGCTGTACCACTCAGACCACCACCACCAGTACCACCACCACCACCACCACGCCCATACCCCCTCTCAGCTCTAGAATCAGACCCACCCCCTTCCTCTTTGGCCCCAGCCCCAGCCCCAGCCCCAGTCCAGCCCTTGCTTTTTGGAGACAGGTCAGGATCGGGCTGGAGGATATTTGGAACAGTCTGTCTGCAGTGTTCACAGAGATGCAACCAGTAAGTGTTTGCGTGAGGTGTTACCTAGTTTGGCCGCTGATGCATAATATACTGGTTATTCACTGTTGGCCATTGACTCCACCTGTTTCTTGAGCAGCTGCCGGTTGGTTAATGGGCAATGTGTATTACTGGTCATGGGAGGATTATGGCCCAAATTGTGAGGATTATAGATGTATCAACAGTTCTTGATGCCGATAATAGATACGGAAGATATTCATAGTTCTCAGTTTATTAATACAGTTTAATAGTAAAACAGTCAATATTTGAAGTCTTACTATGTGTGCTTTACCTGGATCAGTCCTCACAACAGTGCTGAGAGGCGTAATTATTTACAAGAGAAGGAATGGGGGTTTACAAAACTAGTAAATGACAGTCACAACAGGATTGTTTGACACTAGTGCCGATGCCCCTAACCACCACTATGCCAAAGGACTCCTGGGATTATTTCCAGCAATTTAAGAATTCTTCAGGAAGGATAGTCCTCTGCTTTACCAAATGAATTACCAAAGGCTCTGATAGGATAAAATATTCTCAACTGACAGGATTTCAGGAACTTTGGGGAGAAGGGAAGGACAATAAAATAGTATACATGGTCTGACATTTTGCCAGTTTTTATCTTTCTCCTTGGGTATCCAATACTGTTAATTCAATATAAAAAAGCAGCATAAACAGGGGGCGGTGCTGTTGAGGGAATGAGGGCTTCTGGGGAGCGAGATGAAACAAGGAAGGGAAAAGAATATAGTTATAATATTTCCCCTTTTTTCTCTACTTTGTCTCCTTACCCAGATAGAGAGAAACCGCAGGTAATGACCACTTCATCTGCAACAGAAGGTGTCAGCATTTCAACCTTTCCACCCCTCTTGATCCCAGCACCCAGTGGATATTTTTAGTACAGAAAAACAAAACTAGAAAAAAAAATTTGTTTGGTCTTGTGTCTTTTTACAAAGGTATCTGAGGGTGGAGACAAGAAATCTCTTGAACCTTAAAACTGAACTGTGTTACCAGCAGCATCAGGACTGATCCCTTCCCTTACCCCCCAGCGTTATTTTATCCCCCCCCCAAAAAATGTTGATGTTGCTTCTCTGCTTCGTTTCCAAAGTTGTTTTTAGACAAGTAATTCTTTAAAGACTTGAAAAATCTCTTATGAATGCCAAGATGAGGGAACAGGAAGAACAAGGAGTTGAGCCCTTGGAAGATGATGGTGGTCTCCTTGCCTTCACAATAGTTGGCCTTCTGTCCTTGCAAAGGGTGAAGTTGGCACAAAATTCCACGTCAGCTACTTTTTAGCAGTTACCTTCATCAACCGTATTTGTCCTTTGACCCAAAAACATGCCTGTAGTGATTACTCTGCGACTATTTTGCTTAAACTTTTTTTATTTGAAAAATGTATTTAAAAGTCCAACACATTTTTAATATAAATTATGACTCTCAAACCCATTGCCATCACTCTTAAATACTGTTCAAGTGATGGTAGCGTACACGTTAGAAAAGGTAGCTAAAGGCAAGAGAATACCAAAGAAGACTGTGTCCAAAGAAGACGCATTAGGACAAGGCAGAAGATCGGGGTGACCAGAGAGTCCACGAGTCCCCCATCCTTCTCCTCTATCCTGTGAACACTTCAGATTGAATATAACCCTCAAGCTATTAAGCTACTTTAGGACAACCTATGAGCTACTTTCAGAACAACTAGCTAGATTGGAACAGAGTAAATTGGGAATGTATGACCAATCTTAGACCCTGAAAAATGGCAGGAAATACACTGAAAATTGGAACAAAATTAGAACCTGTCACTATAGGTAGGACAAACTGGATGAATGGTGGACTCAGCAGAGTGGATCCTAGTTCCCACCTTCCTGACCCCCCTCACCATCAAACAGGATGCTTCTTGTTGCTGAACTAATGAGAGACCCCTATCCTCAGTCTCAGCAAGCAGGAGCTTACCGGTCTTGTTCTGCTTTCCTAACCACCCTGTAAGGAAGGGGCCAGAAGAAAAAACACCTGAGAAAACAAACTGCCTGAAGACCCTGCTCCTGCATTATTTTCCCACCTAATGCAGACTCTTCAGCCAGGTGGGGAGTGGGACCTGGTCTTCAGACAAAACTCCCTGAGTCTTATATGTGTCTGGTTCTAGGACGAGGGCACAGAAATAGAGCTTAGTTTGCAGAGGATAAACCTGGGTGTCTGTGGCTCTCCTGCTTTTTCTCCCTTCTCCAATCCCACCACACTCTGTTCACACCTCCACACTGCAGGAACCCCTCCAAAGAATGGAGAAGAACAGTACGCATCCACCAGAGACACGAACCCATGCAGAGCACAAACAACACACTGAATAAAAGCACTGTTTTAGACATTACATGCGGCCCTATCGAGCCTACTTTGCAAGAGGGCCCGGTTCATCTATGGCTCAGGCTTAGGATGAATGATAGGATGGGGTAGGGTGGGGTGGGGAAAACACTTAGGAGAAAAATACCTCGACTCTTGAGCAGTGGGTCTCACTTAGGGGTGACTTTGCCTCCTAGGAGACATTTGGCAATATGTCGGGGAATTTTGGTTGTCATAACCAGGGTGGGCCAGATACCCTACTGAACATCCTATAATGTGCAGGACAGTCCCCCATTAGAAAGAATTATCCAACCCAGATGTCATAAGTGCCTAGGTTGAGAATCCTTGCTCGAGGTGTCTCTGTTCCCATGCGGTGAGGATCTTAAGATCGCTAACCTCACAGATGATTGTTTTCAACCTACCACGCCTCTCATCCTCAATGGTTAGGAAGGCCACTCTGGGACATACCTCCTAGTTTTGCAGCATTCTGAGTTTCTCTCCAGATCCCTCTTCCTCCTCACCTGGGCCAGCAGGGAGACTGGCAGAGGGCAGGGCATGTCCCCAAGACTTAAATGGGATCCCATCAGGTTAAGACCCACTTCCTACCTTCACTCTTATTCAGTGGGAAACAACAAGGTTCCTAATGGGGATAGGACTGAAGGTAGAGGTAGCAGAAGGAGGGGGGTAATTAAGAGAACTCATCTTAAATTAAATTTTTAATTAATTTAAAAAGATGTTGGAGAACTCACAATGCTGCAGAAACAGGGTTAGAGGCCTACTGGAGAAAGAGCTGGTAGTGGCACAGATATCGAGGGACTGTGAGCTTAAGGTCTGAGATCTAAAGAGAAAGAGTAGGCTAGGCAGTGGTCACCCTCCTACCCCCTGCTTGTCGTCTGTTTCAGGTCATTCCAGGAGGAAAAAGGAGAAGGGCAGGGAGGTAAGGAGCTTCTCAGCAAAGCCGGCTTCAGCTTTGGTAATCTCACCCACCTACCCCATGTAAGGAGTTCCAGGTTAAGAGTTTAAAAATAGATGGCACCTAGACCGTCATTCAGGAGAAGGGAACACCTTCCAGGTTCCCAGGAAACTCCTATCTCAGATCTGAGAGTGTCCAGGGCTTCAGCTGAGCTCCTCTGGCCAACAGTAGTCACTTGGTCAGTCCTGCTGCCTTAAGCCCATCTCCAGGAGGGGCTGGAGCCAGAGGGAAGAGAGGGAGTCCAGCCCCCAAGCCTTCCAAGGCACTAATAGACAAAGAGGGAAAAGAGGGGCCCTGGGGTCACTGGTTCGAGGAGGGGGCACCATCTCTTCTGGGCTGGACATGAAGCGGAGGCTTCAGACAGCAGAACCTGATTAAAAAAGAAATTGAAGAAGGAAGATAAGCCTCAAGGAAAACTGAGGCTGGGCGCCTGGGTGGCTCGGTGGGTTAAAGCCTCTGCCTTCGGCTCAGGTCATGATCTCAGGGTCCTGGGATCGAGGCCCGCATCGGGCTCTCTGCTCGGCGGGGAGCCTGCTTCCTCCTCTCTCTCTCTGCCTGCCTCTCTCTGCCTACTTGTGATCTGATCTCTCTCTGTGTGTCAAATAAATAAATAAAATCTTTAAAAAAAAAAAAAAAAAGGAAAACTGAGGCAGTCAGGGAGAAGGCACTGCCCAGCGAGCGCACTCTCGACTATTTCCAAGGTGCTCTTTTCTCGATTTCTATCTCTGCACCTCCCTCTCTCTCTCTGCCTTTCTGCAACCGAAATTCTTGACCCCTCCATTCTAATTCGTTCTTCCTCCTCTCACCTCACATTCTTGTGGAGATTGGGGTTCAGAGGCAAGACATCAGGATGTTGACGGGGGCTGGAGGTACTGAATGGGTTTCTCTAATCACTCACCATTTCTGTTGGAGCTACAATCCCCTAGAATTGCTCCATGGCCTGTCTCGGTTTCCCTTGGATCTCATCTGCTCCTGAACTGCACCTGTCTGTGAAAAAGCACATGGGAGACCCTCGTCCCAAGTCCAGATATCACACAGTAAGCGATCGCCCCCATGCCCTCCATGGAAGAGGCTTAGCCCATCTCCCTGGCAATAAAGTCAATCCGAAACGGTTAAAACCAACACCCATTCTTCCAAGGGAAGTCTCATGGTCTCCAATCACACTGACTTTCATGAGGGTGAGATAGAATGGGTCTTTGACTACTAAAACCTCTCACAAAGGACTCTCAGATTTATCTGAGTTTTGCAATCAGTGAAAAGCCTTCACCATGTCCAGACCCAGTTCCCTTATTTTGAGAGCAGAAAAGAGTATCTGGGGTTATTTAGGACAAGGATGCTCAGCCTTTTTCCTGCCTCAACACTCCCGGCCACGATATGACTTACTATGGCACTGGAATAGCAGTTCTTAAATAACAGAAGGGTTTTGGTTGTTGGCAAAAGCCCTCCAAATAACTCGAGTCATATGTATCCCCCACCCTGAAGAAGAACAATCTGCTAACTATAAAAATGAGGGAGCCCAGGCCAGACACCTGAAATGCCAGGTCTCAGGTTTGTGCAGCTGGAGACCAGGACTAGAATCCTAGCTTCTTACTTCCTCACCGAGTATTTACCATTGTCCCCAGCTTACACTTCAGAAAAGGAGAAAGGGTCTAGGCCACGATCCCATATCAATCTCTCCCCATTCTCTTGTTACCATGGCAAGTCCATCTCCAGCCCCCATCTCTCCAGAGCCAATGTGAGTCAGATGGACAAAATTCATTGGTTCCCCAATCATGGTCCGGTCAATTCGTCTCCTCTTCTTCTTCTGCTTAGAGAAGACAGGGGGGAGTTAGGTCTGCAAGTGGAAGAAGGGAACAGAGTCTTGAAAACCACTAGGGGTAGAGCTATGGGCCCAATACCCAAGGGTATGTGGCATTACAACAGGGAAATCACTAGGGTCTGAAAGGCAAGTGTGGAATAACATAAACACAGAAAGGACACACGGAGGGTGGTAAGGGCAGGGGGCCACAGAGTGAATACTAGACTAAGAAAGGACATATCCAAGTCACCTCTGGCTGATGAGGAAACAATGGGAAAAACTGACAGGTATTAAGCTCCACCTACAACCCCTGCCCAGGTCAGAATGGACAGAAACAGGAAGTGATAGCTAGGACGATTCACTTCCTCCAGCACCCAATCCCCCTGGATTCCACGTACACCCCTGCCTGGCCAGACAGACTATCCTGACGGAGAGGGAAGCAAGCAACGTGCTTTCTAGGCACCAGATCGTAGGCGGTGTGTCTGCCTCACGGGCCCCGGTAACTGACTTCCGTGTGTGTGCCAGGGTGGGTGGGGGTCGGGGCTGGGGACTCACCGGCTGGGGCTTCTCTACCACGCAGCAACCCAGTTTGTGCCAAAATTCACTCATGTTCCCTGATGGTTCCAGTTTCACTCCTCCGCCTGAGGCCTCCGAGGGCTCTTGCTCTGGTGCCTTGACTGCCCACTCCTCGGTCCCCTCGGGTGTAACGACAGCCTGGGTCTGCTCAGCCGCACGGGTCTAGAGACAGCAGAGTCCAAGGTACCCTTGGATGGGCGGGGAGGGGCAGCGTCTCGGACCCTGAGGGGTCTGTCAGGGCTGGGGCAGGCTGAGCAGGCGGGCCTGAGGTTATGTCTTCCTCAGACGCAGAACCCTGGATGAGCAGAAAGTGAAGAGACAAGAAAGTTAGTGAGAAATCCCACCTCTACCAGCGCCCCCTCCCTGACAAGCCTACTGATGAGCCCAGATCTTCTCGTTCTCCCTTGAAGGTCCACGTCCTGCGCCCAACACTAACCCCTCCAAATCTAAGGACCTCACAGTTTGACTCCCAGAGAAAGGAAAAGATCCAGAAGAAAAAGATCCCAGGCACTGAGGGGTAGAGGTGCCCCTTAAATGCCGGAACCAAGGGAGAGGAAAGGGACAGAAGCATTTAGGGGGAGGCTGGGAGGGGCCAAAGGCTAGTGGCAGAAATGCACAGTTTGGGGGTGCTAAAAGCCCCACCTCCCTTCTCCCTGAGTTTAGGGCAGAAAGGGAGGGGCAGGTAAGTGACTTTGAAGAGGAAATGGTGGTTTTTCGTTCTTGCAAACAAGACCTCCGCCCTTGTCCCTCCCTTTTTCCTTACCATACCCTGAACATCTAGATTTTCTTTAAGACCGAGACCTTGATGGCCCAGGTTGTGGCAGTCTGGACCTCAAGAAAGACTTTTCCTACACTGAGGAATTTCTTCCCTCTCCATTCCCTGCCCTTGCTCCTCATTTCCCTCAGTTGAGATCCAACCTCTCCCAGAAGCCAGTTAACAGTTCCTTTATCACTTGACCTTGAGATCCTTCCTGAAGGCTGTCTACAGCCTGTTGATCTGTGTCCTGTGCGTGCACCTGTGTGTGCGCCTCCGTATCTGTGCACGTGTGTCTGGTACATCTGCATGCAGGTTGTACGCATGTGTACCAGATGTCATCTGTTCCACGAGGACTCTTTCTCCGGCCTCCCCACCCTCTTCACATGTCCTATCGTGCCACTCTGCTCCGCCTCACACCCCGTAGGGCTCAGGTCTCCCCACCTGCCCCCTCCCCTCATGCTGTGACCTGTTCTGTCCTCCCTCCTCACCACTTCCATTCCCAAGCTTCATCAGCCAACCAGACACAAGGAGCTTGGCAGCAGCGTTAGCGTCCAAGGACGAACTTCCTCTCCTTTTCCTCACTGCCACCCAGGGCAGGGCCCATCTGGGTTTCCTCTGTGCTCACTGCACTTCCCCAGTCCTAGGGTACAGGCAACCTCAAAGATTCCAAACAGGGCTGTTTCATGAATATTATACTCTAGCATGAATAGGAATCTAGCTCCCTTCCAGGCCAGGAACCCCGATGCACCCTAAACTCACCTAAGAACTGAAAGGATTTTTTTTTTTTAATAGCCCTGGGATGAAATCACAGGCACACCAGGATACAGTCTGAAGGGGAGAGAAGGACCCAGGAGCCTGGGCTTTTGCTTACTTCCCTTCCCACCACTGGAGGGGAGGAGTAATGAGACAGGGCGGAAGTCAGAACACAGCTGTCCAGAGAGGGGAGCTGTGGTCAGTGGGGAAGTCAGTCAGTCACAGGGTTTGTCGCAATGGTGGTAGTGGCGGCTGGTAAGGGTTGCAGGCAGGGGAATGAAGAAAACAATGAAGAATCAGAGGAAACCCCCAACATCACCAGACAAACTGTACAGAGCATGGACTCTCCCCCAACACCCCTTCTGAACAAAGCTGAGTGGACAGAAGTGGAGGGTGGGAGGGGAGAGGAGAGAAGAGGGGAGAGGAGAGGGAGGGAAAGGGGCAGTGGAGGGAACAAGGACGTTTCTGTTCCCTTTCCAGGGACCTAGCCAGAGCTGGGTGGAGGGAAAGTGTATGTGGGACTTGGCACGAAAAGGGCCAGTGATGATGAGAAGTGACCAGGAAATTCCATTCCCTAGGACATAGAACGTAAGGGTCTCTGAAACTTGGCAGTGGGGTCAGAATGTGGAGAAGACTGGGCAGGGTGAATGTGGGCGGTGGTAGGGCGGATAGGGCCAGAAAAGGAAGTAAGAGCCACTCTCCTTCTTTAAAATATCTAGAGAAGAGTGGGTTGAGGAAAAATGAAGTCCTGAGCTGGTAAGCGCAGGAGGAAGAGGCAGCCGAATTCATTGCCCGCTATTTGAGCGCTCCCCCCTCCCCCAGCGGAGGGGAAGGGGCTGGGAAAATGGCAGGAGGAATCAGGATTAGACTCTGTAAGGCCCTATCCTGACCACCAAGTAGCACTGAGAACCGGGCCAGAGTCCCAAACAGGAAGGGTGAAACATGGAGCTAGGAGACACCAAGGTCACACTGGGGCTTAGGAGCTTCCAAACTATTGGGGAATGAGCAGGGGGAGCGACGGGAGAAAGGTTCCGGAGAGGAAGGATGTACAGAGGTAGCTCCCGGGTCCTGTCCTAGCCTGAAACCGGTTTTCCCGGTCCCGCTGCCTTCAGCCCCAAGGCCTCCAACCCGCTGCCCGACAAGCCTTCACAAGAAGCAGCTGGAGAAAGAGAAAGAGAAAGAGAACTGAGAGACCAGAGTGGGCAATTCTGGCTCCAAGCCCGGGGCTGCAGCTGGTCCCTTGTGGAGACCCCCAGACATGGAGGGCTGTCGAGGGGACCCAGAGAAGCAGGAGGACGCGCACTTTTCCGTCGAGTGACAGGCATCTGCCCCAGAACCAACTCTGTCCTCCCCCAACAGGAAAGGTCTTGCGGGGGTGGGGGGTGGCTTACGAGGAAACAGGGCTAGGCCGTAAGCCCCCTCCCCAGTAGCCTCAGTCCCGCAGACTCCATGTCTGCCCACTCCCCAACTCGACCCAGAAATCCTCTGCTCCTCCCAACACTGAACCAGGATTGGGATCTCGCCGTGGATCTTTCGGACCCTGTCACTGTCTTCCGCGGTTGCTTCGGGCTCAGACTCAGCCCTTCCAGGGCCCAAGCTGGGCTTCGCTCTGTCCGGCACACGCCACCACCGAGCTTAGTGAGTCTCGAGGGGAACCTCTCCCCTCTCGCCTCCTGCCCTCGCCCCCCGCACCCCGACAGCCCAGTCCCTTCCCGCCCTCTACTCCCCAGCGGCCTCGGCCTGCGCACCACACGAGCGGTGGCAGGGATGGAGGCCGTGACTCAGGCAGCGCACCCCTTCTCCCACCCACCCGGCACCTCGGCGGCCGCGGCCTCCCTCCTCCCCCACCCCCAGCATCCGGCGCGTCTCGGCCCGGCAGGGCAGGCGGGGCGCGCAGGCCGGGGACCCACGCGGCGGGCTCACCTGCCGCGCTCC
>LNAC01000309.1:858044-877064 GCA_002007465.1 Ailurus styani | reverse complement strand
GGCGGGGCGCGCAGGCCGGGGACCCACGCGGCGGGCTCACCTGCCGCGCTCCGGTCCGGCATCGAGGCGTGCGGCTGCCGCGGGTGAGGGGCTCCCGCTCCCGGCCCGCCAGTGTGGGCTTCCCGGGCTGGCTCCGCGGCGCGGCGGGGGAGCCGAGGGCGGGCCGGCAGAGGTGGGGCTGGCTCAGGGCGGAAACGGCGGCGACGCGATTACGAAACCGTCCGGCCCGGAGCTGGGCGCGCTGCTCCCCCCTGGACCGGCGAGGCACTGCACCCGTGGGAGGGGGCCTGGCAGCCCCCGACGGACGTGGAGCCCACGAGGGGCTCCCTCCTGAGCCGGGCCCCCAAGCTGCGCTGCCCGCAGTCGCCCGTCCTGTTTGCGCGCCAGGCATTGCGGGGCAAAACTAAGCGGGGGTCCCCCAGATCCCCCGGAGCCAGACAAGTTTAGAGATTCGCAGAGGCACCCCCCAACACACACACACGCACACACACACACACACACACACACACACACGGGCAACCCCAACACACACACAGAGGAACCCCCAACACACACACAGACACCCCCCAACACACACACACACACACACAGGCACCCCCAACACACACACAGAGGCACCCCCCAACACACACACACGCACACACACACACACACACACACACACACCCCAGTCCTCTTGTGCTCTACCCGAAGTGGAATGGGGCTAGGTTTATTTACTCATTGTGAGGGTGCGGAGGCGAGGCGCAAGAGTAGGGTAGGGATTGGAGGGAGGGGTGGAGGGTTTTTCTGATTCTCAGAAATAAAACACTTTGTAACTTGAAATCCTTAAATTGGGGAATAAGGGGACACTCCTCTATTGTTATCTAGAGCTAAGCTTTTTAATCCATAAGCCTAAAATTAGGGGACAATTAACTGCTCATTCATTGCACCCCAGTCAGCATGGGGGTGCTGTAAGAGCTCGGGAATAATTGTGCCGACCAATAAGCCTACGGAGATGCTTTAATCCTGTCTCCCTCCCTAAAGTGTTCTGGAACCTATCATTTGAATTAGCCGAGTCAGGCAAGAAGGGGGCGGGGAGTCCTTCCGCCCTTCTTAGGAGGGGCTGCATTGCAGGGGGAGACTGAACAGATAGACTCAGCCACAGAAGAGGGAGAGGGAGTGAGAAGACAAAGCCGTCAAAGCCCCAACAGCTTTCTTTTTCTCCAGCCCAGAGCAGACGCCGGAGCCCCTGAGGTACCCCTTCCATTTTGGAGCACACTAGTAATTCACTGATATCAGGTAAACTAAATTGAGGGAAGGGGGGCAAAGGGTTGCAAAGATAGAAGAGCAGCCGCTTCTGGTTAGGTTGAAGACCCTACATAAGGATAAGGTTGGGGGAGAGCTCAAGAAGAGAGAAGGGGGCGCTGTGAACAATGAATGGTTTTTTGGTCCCCTTGTATCTCTTTGCGAAGATCTCCATCCTTGCCTTCTAATCCACAGATATTAATTTCTAACAATTTACATGGAGCTATCATTTCTCAGCATTTATCTCATTTCAGGTTATTTTCCTATAATTTGTCTTATGTATTTTATTATCCTCTGTCGTTACCTGTATCTTTTTCAAGCTATAATTTGTTTTACCTGTTTTTTGATGAATCTCTAGTCTTCCTGTATTTCTCTAACATGTACTTCCCTATATTTACTTTTTTTTTTCTGTAGTGTTCCACTGACGTGTCTACCTTCACCCCAAACTGATTTGTCTCCATAGGAGAGAATTTGGGGGAAGGGATGAGATAATATTGAAAGTAATCCCCACCTCTTTTAACAGTCTCCCACTCCCTATCTCAAACCTTTGCTCCAAAGAAAGAGGCAACTTGAAGTAGGAAGGTGGGGGCCTCTGTGTTGGAAAATTGCCTGATCCCATTTTGAAAACAGTACAGCCCACAAAAGCTGCATATGGTGGCAGATTCTGGAAAAGGAATGCTTATTTGCAGCTCAGTGGGAATAGATGAGGGAAGGACATGGCTATCAGGAAAATCCAAGACCAGAACGAGGCAAATATAATGAGATGCCAGAGAGCTTCCATCCCCTCCAACCACCATCCCTTGTCCTTCTCCCCACCCCACCCCCCTAAGGTGGCAGCATGACACAGCAAGGCCCTCTTGGGCAGGCCTTGGATTCCCACAGAGGGTCTAGACAAAGGGTATTTGGGTGTGTCTGTGTGGCTCAGAGAGAGTGCATCTTTTTATACTATGTATTTGCTAATCATGTATCTCTAAGAATAGATGGTAATATTTAGAAATCGCCTTTGCCTAAAATACCTGGATAATTTAAAATAAAGGACAGTTAGATGTATTTATTGATCGTGTATTGTGGTCTAAGCCCTTTCAGGAATGTAAAGAAAGATGAGGTATGTATGGGTGGAGAACATTTGGGGAGGGGAAGAGAAAGCTTGCTGGAAAGGTACTGCTTGTAAAATTTGGAGATTTGGGAATTAAATCCATACTACATTAAATACCAAAATTTCACTACTAATGAATGTAGATGGTATTTTAGTTTCAATTTTCTGTGTAGTAAATGTTCTTGACTTGATTTTAAATGCCATACATGCTTGTTTGAGTGTCTTTCTAGAATGCATTTGGTACTCTCTGTACATGTCTCTAAGTCAGTGGCATAGCCAGAGATTTTAGGCCTTGTGAATTAATACTTCATAGAATTTCCTTTAGCATTTTTAATTGCAAGATGCACTCTGCCAGACACTCAGGGATTGTTTGGGCAATTTTTATATATACTCTGGTTTAAAGAAAAGGAGTCAGTTTGTCAAAGAGCTTTTTCCCTGTCTCAGATTCTAGCTTGCTCTCTACTGCCTTTTGCATTTTCATCATTCACATCTGAATCACAGGAACAGCCAACACCTAATCCACTGAATATCTGTCCTTCAGGAACTAAAAGAATTCTTGCAAGTTTTGAGAATATTGGTATAGGATTATATAAAACTATGGGCAACTATCTACAGCACATCAAAAAAGACTAGATTGGGAATGAGACCCGGATCCAACTGCCTAGAAGGCTTCAGAAGTCACTAGATAATTCTTTCTAAATATACACTATGTGATAGCACAGAATATATTTATTTTACTTATTCATGTTTAAAGTAATCTCTACATCCAACATGGGGCTCAAACTCACAACCCCAAAATCAAGAGTCACACGGTTCAATGACTGAGCCAGCCAGGCACTCCAAACATGTTTCCTAGTTTTAAAATCCTATGTTTTTTTCCCCCCGTGATTCTATTTTTTTTAAAGAACATATATGTGGCCAGCATTATACTAAGCTTGCTCTGGAGAGGAATGGTAAGGGAGGGGATATAAAAGAAGCCAGCAAGGTAGGCAAATAACTGGTAATCTTGGGGAGGTGGGGAAAGAAGGAAGGGAGGGAGGGAGGAAAGGAAGGAAGGAAGGAAGGATGGGTGGGAGGGAAGGAAGGAAAGGAGGGAGAGAAGGAGGAAGAAAGGAAATAAAAGAAAAAAAAAAGAAAAGAAATCAGGAAAACAAACAAACAAAAAACCCATGGGGAAAAAAAATCCCTGTGGTCAGTCAATAGTAACACTGACAATTCCTGAGGTTTGCATCTTGGCATCTTTGCAGGCCCAGACTGAAGCCCGGAGTTGGTAGGCTGAGAGGTACAACCATTTTTTTGTAGCTCTCTTTCTGTACATGTCTCTGCAAATTACTGTGGAGATGATCAGAGCTGAGTATCATAGGATGATGACCTCACCTTTCTAACATGCTCCCCCACCCTGTTCCAGTCCCCACATAACCCTCCTCCTGAGCAGCTTCTCTGCTGAGTAATGCTCGGTTCCCAGGGTTTATTTTAGAGCCTGAACCTCAGAAGAGAAAGAGCAACTGACAATTGACTTTTAACATTAAAAACATCCTAGTCTGCCCACTCTCCAGTCCTAAAGCCCCTACACTCACACATAACTGTGCTCTAGATTAAGGCTTTCTTTTTTGGCCTTAGTTGAGATGGTTCACATTATCTGAGGTTATAGAGTTTCTGTAGCGTCGTGGTTATCACGTTCACCTAACACATTTTATGGAGGCTGTTGGGAACCTATTTAAGGGCACTATTTAGGAGCCTCAAGGTCTGGTAGGAGCCAATGGAGTGCGCTGGAAGGCTTTTTCAAACTGGGGTTCTATTTTTGGAGGCAATGGAATGTTCTTTCTGCTTCTTTGGGAACATTTCAACTAATGTGTTTGCCCCTTCCCTTGGCTAGTAACCAGCAGGGTCAGAAGGTAGAATAGTCATATAACATCACGGTGTGTGTGGGATGAGTGGAAAAGGTGATAGGAGCACCCATTAAAGCATGGAAAAGTATCTAATTCTGATAAGGGACTTTTCTCCTTCCAATCTAAGCTCTTTCTCTCCCTACCTGGAATTTCCAATCTATTTGCTCTGAGGTATAATCTAGCATTGGGATCAGAGAAAAAAGGTTAGAGCATAGGAAAATTCTTTTAGCACCCGGGTTTTGTTTTGAAGGAGAGGTAGGCTAGAGAGAAATAGAGGCTGTTAAGTAGAGAGGAGCTTCCAGGTTGGTGAAAACACGTGGAGGTATGGGAGAGCAGTGCACCTGGGGAGGGCACGGAAGCTCTGCACCCTTTTCCCTATACCCCTGGCGTCTCTTCCATCTGCTATTCCTGAGTTATAGTCTTTTATATTAAACTGGTGGTCTAGTAAGTGTGAAAAAAAAAAAAGATGGGAGAGTCGAGGAAAAAAGCAGAGAGTAGAGAAAGTTAAGCAAGACAGGAAGGAGCATAATTAGCTGAGAATATGCTACTGCTAGGAAGGTTGGGGCCAAATTCTAGAAAGCCTTGAAAACCAGACCCAAGATTGACTTGAAGGAGTAGGCAGTGAATTAAATCATTCCAAGAGCAGGAGAAGTTAGGAAATGGTAGAAAACGATAATAAAGGAAGGGGGTCCCAAAGCTTGTTCTACGGAACTTGGATCATGTACAGAGGCAAATGGGGATGTGAAGTTTTTAATAAGGAAAGGCCATGGGCCATGAAGAGGTTGCTGCAGCATGAAGACTAACAAGTGGTTTCTTTCTAGGAAGTTATGAGGGACCCTGTGAGTAGCCAGTACAGCTCCTTTCTTTTCTGGAGGATGCCCATTCCAGAACTGGATCTGTCGGAGCTAGAAAGCCTGGGTCTGTCAGATACATCCATCTACAAGATCAAAGACAGCAGCGCTGGCAAAATGACCGGGCAAGCAACTGGAGAACAGGAGAAAAACCCCGAAGGCGATGCCCTCCTTGAATACAGCACCTTCAACTTCTGGAGAGCTCCCATTGCTAGCATCCACTCCTTTGAATTGGACTTGCTTTAAGCCCAAGACTTCTCTCTCCTATCACCTTGCCCTCGCTGTCTTCCCTTTCAAGCCCCTTCCTTTCCATCCTTTTCTCCTATTAATCTTGCTCTCTCCCCTCTATTGTGTTGAGGTGGTGCTGATGAATCTGCCACAGTTGTGTTGTATTTATTTATTTATTTATCTATCTATTTATTTATCTATCTATCTTATCAGTTTCTCTCAAAAGCCCTTAAGCCACAAAGAAAAGGGTTTGAGCAATGGAGTGTTGGAACACAGGATTCCTTTTCCCCCCACACACACCCAACTCCAGAAAACAGGCCTGGTGGGGGCACCAGAGAGTAGTCAAGTGGTACAAAATGGAGGGCCGATTTTTTACTTCATTTTATTAAGCTTTAGAGATTGCTTAAACCCAATTTCCTGCTCTGGATCAGTAAACATAAATCTTTCTTCCAGCGTTGATGAAAACCTTATAAGGTTTGAGATTATCTGCTACAAGACACTAGAATTTTGAAAAGGCTAAGGTGATAAGTCTCTTGCTATTTGATCCTGCTCCTTGTAATACACTTTTTCTCAGAGAAATTGGGGGTAGTTAAAAGTATAAAACAAAAGGAAGTAATACATCATGGAAAATTAAAATAGGGGAAAGCACTGAATCATTTCAGAAATAGCTACATTCTCAAAAGGGTGTTCCTCCTTCAAGCCTACTCACTTTATAACTTTGCTCTTAACTGAAAACTCTGAGGAAAATGACTCCAATTTCAATTCTTATGATGCAATCTTACTGACTACTGTGATAATTTGTAAGGTTTTGATTCTGTTTCTAAACGGCATAGGGTTTGGCCTTTAGTGCTTTAGTCTTACCCTGCATCTGCAATGTGTAATACTCATCAATGGGCCTCAGGCACAGTTCTTCAGCTACCTTGAGACCATGAAATAATCACATTACCACCCTACGCCTTGTCCCCCCCATTCCTTCCAAATTATTGCTGCTGATTTGTGCTGCCATTTACTCACTTCTTTAATAAAGACATTCAATCCCACGACTGGATTCTAGTTTTCTCTCTCTTCAAAGAGAAGCAGTATAGATCTCCGAAATTAGCCTTGCTTTCCCCTTCCGCTAGGAAGAAAACTGCAACGAACCACTTTTCTACTTGAACATTGGCCAGGAACATACTGAGGTAATAATTCTAGATGCCTCAGAAGGCACCCGTGGCACCAAATACGCTATTCATTACCTTAGTCTGGTGCCTAAGAAAAGAAATGAATTCACCCAAATGTGTTATCTGCTTTACAAGTCTTATTAAAAAACAAAAAAACCCTTGAGCGCCTGGGTGGCTCAGTGGGTTAAAGCCTCTGCCTTCGGCTCAGGTCACGATCTCAGGGTCATGGGATCAAGGCCCACATCGGGCTCTCCGCTCCGCAGAGAGCCTGCTTCCTCCTCTCTCTCTGCCTGCCTCTCTACTTGTGATCTCTCTCTCTCTCTGTCAAATAAATAAATAAAATCTTTAAAAAAAAACAAAAAAACCCTACTATTTGAACTTACAGAGGATGTAAACAGGAATGAAACAAGATTTTGCCTCTCAAAAAGGGAAGCCGTAAATATCAAAATGGGATCATACATGGGCAGGATGTCGTAAATACTTTAAAGATGACACTAGCATGTTAAAAGGGTAGATGTTAAAAACTTAGGCTTTGGAAAGCCCACCATAAACGAAAAACCCAAAATCTAATAGAGTGGAGCCGTGACGTGTCCTTTCCTATGTTTACTTATTTTTTGAAGGGCTTCTTTCCTGATTTCTCACTGTCCTTAGGTAGTGGCCATGGGTGGGTGAAGATGGCAATCAATTGTTCGGTATGTAGAATGTGTAAGGGGACCTGCAAACTCATACTGTATGACCTTCCAAGCCTCTCAAAAGAAATGAATCCATTAACCGGTCCACTGCTCCGAGGAGATAGCTTGGTTCCGGGATCCTTACAGTCATGCTGTAAATTTGGAAATACGACCATCAGGGGGACCAGAGCTCAATTCGCGCGCAAAGCCGGGGACGTCCCAACAGCTTCGCCCGAGACTGAGGAGAAACACGGTTCAACCTTAAGGCTGGCGTCCAAACTACCAAAACAGCGAAGGACCCACACTGACTCCTCTCTCTCTTCGGAATGTCCCCGGGCTCTTGTCGCCAAAAGAAACCATCGAGGCCGTCCCCTACCGGAACTATACGACACGTAAGACACGTAATCAACAACCCTCCGCTTCGTTAAGTAGTCCCGCCTGCGTTATCTCGGATACACACTTTTCCACCTCAAAAATCCTTCGATGGGTAGAAAATGATCCTCGAGGTGCATCGCTCCTCGGTTTGAATGTAAATGTGGGCTTTCTGATCATTTTCTCTTCATAGATCCCTCCGCCAAAAATTGTATTCGCGGCGTCTTCACTTCCGGGTCCGCCATTTTGTTGCCTCCATTTCTCCACGAGGGGGGGTTAAAGGCCCCCAAAATATGCATATATGAAAAGGCCAAAAAGTAACCGTCAGTGACAGGGAGTCTTAACTAGAGAAAGAAACGGGACCAAACTGGCGGGCTCGGTGAAAGCGCGGCCGGCAGCGTCCCGGACGAGGAGGTGAGGGGGAAGATGTGTGGATTCTGGGGGGCGTCGGGGCTGGAAGGGAGAACGCCGTGAGAAGTTGCCCCGCGCCCCAGCCCAGCCCCGGACTTCTGGGTGCAGACAGATCGGCGCCCCTCCACCGGACCGGGGGCAGCTCGGGGAGGGGGATGAAGAGGAAGGGGATGCTGCCGGGAGGAAGGGGAGGGGACTGGGAGGTGAAGAAGGGGGTGGGTGTAAGACCTGGGGTTGGGGAGCTGGACCCAGGGAAGCGAGGTCCACGGAGGTGACCGCCAGGGGGCAGTCCGGAGCCCGGGCCGGGGGCTTCCCCCCTGGGCTGAGGCTTTGGCTCCTTCCCCGCATTGACTCTTCTTCCAGAAAGACAACGTTGCTGTTTGGAACTGGAGGATTTGTGATGGAGGAGAAAACGGGGACTCTCAATTCTCTGACCTCAGTAATAGCCTAAAGATTTTGAGTGAGCTCAGTAATCGGAGCAAGAGCGCACGGGCTCCGCCCCCAGTGTTGCACAGTTGTTTGTACAGCTGGCGGCCTAGGGGAGACGTGTGCAATAGAAAAAGAAAAAAAAAAGGTCCTCAGAACATGGACTCTTCAATTCCAACTCTCCTTCTCGTTAGCTTTTACCTGTTGTCACAGATTTCCTCGAGCCAGCAGAGATTATCCCATTCTTCTCTCTCTTCCCAGAAGTACTTCTTTCTCTCTTAAAACCTCTGCAGGAAAGGACATTCTGTTACCCCCAATAATTTAACATTTTTGGCCGTCGGGACCATATCTTCATCGTGCCATTTGACCCACCCAGTCCAATAGAAGATGTTCTTTTCTTTTTTTTTTTTCTTTTTTTTTTTTTTTTAATTATTTGACAGAGGGAGAGAGATCACAGGAGGCAGAGAGGCAGGCAGAGAGGGGGGGGAAGCAGGCTCCCCGCTGAGCAGGGAGCCCGATGCGGGCCTCGATCCCAGGACCCTGAGATCATGACCTGAGCCGAAGGCAGAGGCTTTAACCCACTGAGCCACCCAGGCGCCCAATAGAGATGTTCTTAAGCATCTATTTTCATACACGCTTTGAAACAGTGAAACAACTGCCCCACCCAAATTCTTACATCAACAAATGTAATCACTCTGTGATAACAGAGTACTTTGTTGTCAAGAGCTCAAGCACTTCATCAGTTATTAAAGCACAGTTTATTCAGAGTTCTTGTATGTTTGTTTGGGAGGGGGAGCGGGTGCTTTATTACTTTATTCATCTCCCTAAGAGACAGGCTGGATTAGTTTTTGTCTTTTCATTTCATATATAGGGAAAGTAGAGGTACATCCAGTAAGGGAGAATGTTTTCCCCTGTGTTTTTAATAATCAGGGAGCTTGAAAGTGCCTAGATTGTCCTCTTGACTTACTGGCTGCATGTCTTGTCTGGTGGGTATTGTCAGCATTTAAGTAGGATATGGGAGAATGGCACATCACCCCCTTGCCCCCAAATGCTGTTATTTTAAAAATACATTTTACTTTTACTTCAGAGAGATGCTTCATGTTAACTCAGAAGAGTGCAGGATAGGGGAGAAAAGAACCTTGAACACATTTCTAGGAGACCTCTTTTATATCAGGTGATAAGTACAACACCTTACTTACATTCTAATCCTAAAGTTTATTTATTTATTTATTTATTTATTTATTTATTTATTTTTAAAGATTTTTATTTATTTATTTGACAGAGAGAGATTGCAAGTCAGCAGAGAGGCAGGCAGAGAGAGGAGGAAGCAGGCTCCCTGCCGAGCAGAGAGCCCGATGCGGGCCTCGATCCCAGGACCCTGAGATCATGACCTGAGCCGAAGGCAGAGGCATTAACCCACTGAGCCACCCAGGCGCCCTCTAATCCTAAAGTTTAACTGTATCTTTGTATAGTAAGAAATAAGACTTTTCATTGCCTATTTAAAGAATGGGATGAGGGTGCCTGGGTGGCTCAGTGGGTTAAAGCCTCTGCCCTCGGCTCAGGTCATGATCTCAGGGTCCTGGGATCGAGCCCCGCATCGGGCTCCCTGCTCAGCGGAGAGCCTGCTTCCTCCCCTCTCTCTGCCTGCCTCTCTACCTACTTATGATCTGACCTCTCTCTGTGTGTCAAATAAATAAAGTCTTTAGAAAAAAATAAAGAATGGAATGACAAATCTGGGTCAGTTGCCATTTAGTGGTACTGACACGTGGGCTCACAAATATGGTTAAAGAAAAGTGGGGGTGCCTGGGTGGTTCAGTGGATTGAGCATCTGACCCTTGATTTTGTCTTAGGTCATGATCTTGGGGTGGTGGGATCAAGCCCAATGTCAGGCTCCACACTCAGCACAGCGTGTAGTCGTCCCTCTTCCTCTGGCCCACCCTACACTCACTGTCTCTCTTTCTCTCTCTCAAATAAATTAAATCTTAAAAAAAAAAAAAGATAAGCGGGGTTCCTGGGTGGTTCAGTTGGTTAAGGATCTGACTCTTGATTTTGGCTTAAGTTATGATCTCTGGATGGTGATACTGACCCAGCCTCAATCTCTGCACTGAGCACAAAGCCTGATTAAGATTCTCTCTCCCGGGGTACCTGGGTGGCTCAGTGGGTTAAAGCCTCTGCTTTCGGCTCAGGTCATGATCCCAGCATCCTGGGATGGAGTCCCACGTTGGGCTTCTTGCTCAGCGGGGAGCCTGCTTCCTCCTCTCTCTACCTGCCTCTCTGCCTACTTGTAATCTCTCTCTCTCTCTGTCAAATAAATAAACTATTAAAAAAAAAAAGATTCTCTCTTCCTTTCTCTCTGCCCCTTCCCTCTCCTGCACTCGTGCTCTCTCTAAAATAAATAAATTAAAAATAAATAAATAGTGATATAATTAATGTATGTTCGAAGGCAGACTATGGTGAGAAAAATTGACCTCAGAAATACTTGGCAAGGGGCACCTGGGTGGCTCAGTTGTTTAGTCTCTGCCTGTGGCTCAAGTCATGATCCCAGAGTCCTGGGAATCGAGGCCCACATCACGCTCCCTACTCAGTGGGAAGCCTGCTTCTCCCACTCCCCCTGCTTATGTTCCCTCTCTCATTGTCTCTCTCTCTGTCAAATAAATAAATAAAATATTACAAAAGAAAAAGGAAATACTTGGCAAGAGTTCAGGTGCTGAAGACAACAGTTGCAGTGGGATAAAATCAACTTATTTAAAGGATCTGTTTTCTAGAGGTATCAGCTTCCCCAGGATGTGAAGCAAACCAAATTTCTCCTTAAGCAGATACCTCAACCTTCAACTGATTACTTTTTTATGGTAGAAAATAGCTGAAATTTCACTATTAGGATACTTCTGCTTTTTGTCAGCATTTCTGAACATCCTTCCCTTTGTGATCAGTTATTATGATGGAAGTGTTTAAGACTTGGTGGTATACCTTTTATATATAGTGTAATTTGAGAAAATGTGAGGGAGTCATTTATGACTAATAAACCACCTAAAAATTTGCTCCTGTTTTTAACAGTTAGTAATAAGAAAACTAAATTGAAAATTTAATTTGATATTCTAAAAGGAAGGTAATTATGGAGAAATCCAAAGTGTCAGTTTTCTGTAATAAGGTTTTGCTATCATTTTTCTCTCTAGCATTTTCATGAATTGTAAAGCCTGACATTATAGAGGTTCATACTATTAAAGTTCATCCGTTTCTCTTGAACATACTTGTTCAGAGGGTCTGGACTGGACCCTGGGGTATACTCATTTTGAACAAACTCCTTGGTGGTCTCCTGGACACCCATGTTTGAGGGCAATGCTCAGTGACATAGACTGGAAAGTTAAATCATATATTAGCTGAATGATTTGCCTAAGCCAGTGATTCTCAAATTTTCTGGTTTTAGGACTCATTTATATTCTTTTTTTTTTTTTTTAAGATTTTATTTATTTTTTTGACAGAGAGAGACAGTGAGAGGGGAACACAAGCAGGGAAAGTGGGAGAGGGAGAAGCAGGCTTCCCACCGAGCTGGGAGCCCAATGTGGGACTCAATCCCAGGACCCTGGGATCCTGATCTGAGCCGAAGGCAGGCGCCTAACGACTGAGCCACCCAGGCGCCCCAGGACTCGTTTATATTCCTAAAAATTATTGAGGACTCCAGTGTATTATATCTATTGGGACTTACTGTTTTAGAAATTAATTTTTAAATGCTCATTAAAATACAATTGTAAATCTTGTACATGTTAACATAAATGACATTTTAAAAAATTTATTTATTTGTCAGAGAGAGAGAAAGAAAGAGCACAAGCAGGGGAGCGGCAGGCAGAGGGAGAAGCAGGACTCTGGGATCATGACCTGAGCCAAAAGTAGTCACTTAACCGACTAAGCTATCTAGGCATCCCTAAATAACACATTTTTATCAAAAATATATTTTCTAAGTTAAATAATAAGAGGAATAGCATTGTTCCTTATTTTTGCAAATCTCTTTAACTTTTAGCTTAATAGAAAACAGCTGCATTCTCATATTTACTATTGCATTTAATCTGTTGCAATATGTACTTGGAGAAAGGAGGAGTATTTTAAATAGCTTTTTCAGGTAATTATGGGTGTTCTTCTTTGGTGCTACACAAACACTGGACAAAGTGGCAGTTTCTTAAAAGTTAGTTGCAGTGAGGAAACTGAAACCATATCAATGAAATTATTATATTCCGTTACCTTAAAACGCACTGATCTTTCACTTTGATTGTTTTTACCTATACATGATTTTATAACATGCATTGCTCGTTTGAAAAATATTGGTTCAGGGATGCCTGGGTGGCTCAGTCGGTTGAGTGTCTGCCTTCGGCTCAGGTCACGATTCCAGGGTCCTGGGATCAATTCCAGCACTGGGCTCTGTGCTCAGCAGGAAACCTGCTTCTCCCTCTGCCTGCTTTTCCCTCTGCTTGTGCTCACTCTGTCTGACAAATAAATAAATAAAATCTTAAAAAAAAAATACTGGTTCAGCAAATTATGCAGGCCATCCAAATGTTGATGCATTTTATTGTGCAATATTTAAAAATCATTCATTAGTATTACCACTAATTTCATCAGAAAAGTCTGTAGTAAGCTGTCAACTCATAGTGGTAGATTTAAGCTTCCCAAAATTCTAATTTTGCTTGAAAGCTCAAATTATAATTAATAATTGTCGGTAAACACTGTCAGTTGTTGTATTGGGAGGAAAATGTTACTGGAGTATATTAAATAAAATTAAAATACAGCTTTTTTCCTAAAAAAAAAAAAAAAACCACTGTCCATTGTTTTCCTTGAGGTGGCATGCTCACTCTGTCCATTTTTGTATAAGTGTCTGCCATATACCTGAGTCTGAATAGCCTCAGTGTTTGTCTGTTCATCATTCTTTCATGTGACATAACATTTCTACCCATAGTTGTTTCATAGGGAAGAAATGCTGTTTTACTGATTCCTTAAGCTAGAGAGGTGATAATGTGTTGCACAGATTTCCAAAGTATTTTTATGAATATTGAACCTTAAGGAACTATTGTTTAGGGCCTGAAACTTTCCCAAATATCTGATTGTGTTAGATGAGGTAGAAAGGAAGCGCCCTACTGGATAGTCAGCTTGAGAAGTATCTTATATATATTTAAGTACAAGAGGTCTTCTAAAAACATTTTACAGACAGCTTTCCTTGTGTTTGAGTTATAGCTTCCCGAAAATATTTGTTCCTATGCATAAAGATGTCTTTGGTGGACTTGGGGAAGAGGTTGCTAGAAGCAGCAAGAAAAGGCCAAGATGATGAAGTGAGAACATTGATGGCAAATGGTGCCCCATTCACCACAGACTGGGTAAGCTCTTTTAACTATTCCCAACGTGTGCTGTTACCAATTTCTTCTGTTTTTTTTTTTTCCCCCAAAGACTTTATTTTTAAGTAATCTCTATACCCAGTGTGGGGCTTGAAATTAAAACCCCGAGATCAAGAGTTGCACACTCTACTGACTAAGCCAGCCAGGCATCCCCCCAACTTTCTTCTTAAAGGCTAAACAGACTTTATTGATTTTTCTTCATTCTCTTTCTGCCTCACTCTCCCTGCAAGAGTTTTATTTTCTTTGTTTCATCTGAATATGTAGTCTTCTAGTTTTCCAAATTGCAAGAGTCTCCTGTGGATATATAGGTGGTAATTCTAAGGTATTATATACTTGTGATTTTCTATAATGCTTTTTAAGAGTATTTTCTGAGGGTTTAATTCTCCCTGGAGTGTACTTAGGTTATAGGTTTCTGTAATTAGCTAGAAATTAAACAAAATCAGTATAATAGGAGTGCATTTCTCAACTAAATAAATTACTTGTTTCCTTTTCTCTAAAATGTCCTGGTTAATCAGGAATAGTCTAGGCATTTTGTTTCCTTTTTACCACTGCTAAAAAACATTAAGAGGAAGGTATAATTTCACTAGCCTAGGCAGCCATCTTGAAGAGACAGATTTTATAAGCATTGCCTAATTTAATTATTTTTACTTTTTTAAGTAATCTCTGCACCACAGACTGGGTAAGCTCTTTTAATTATTCCCAATGTGTGCCATTACCAGTTTCTTCCCTTTTTTTTTTTCCCAAAGATTTTATTTTTAAGTAATCTCTACACTCAGTGTGGGGCTCAAATTCACAACCCTGAGATGAGGAGTCATATGCTCTACTGACTGAGCCAGCCAGACGCCCCAGCATTGCCTAATTTTAACAATTCAATGAGCGAGTGTCCTCTATCCTGGGGTGATTAATTCATAATTTTAGAGGCCAGCAGGTACTTAGCACTTCACAAAAAGGAAGAAAAGGAAACCTATGAGATTAGCATTTCTATTAATAGACCTGAAAAGTGCAATGTGAATTAAATCCAGTCAGGCAGAGAGGCTGAACATACATGGAATACAAAGAATAAACAGCATAGACTTAAAATAAAGGACCTAACACAAAGAAAGGAAGAGATCTCTGGTCAAAGTGGCCAAAGATAGAGAACTCTTACAGGATTTACTCTGAGACGATCCTGGCTTCTTATTGCTATTGACACGCCATTGCTAAAATTTTATTTCTTCTTCATCTCGTCCGTCTTTTTGCTTTGCTTTACTGCGGCAACAGACTTCTATCCCAGCCAGTTAAATTTGCACACCAAATCTCAGTAACTTTCTAGTCTCTGCCCTTTTCCTAAGGATTATTTTGAACGCACCTACCCCTTTCCATTACCCCAATGCAGAATGTTCTTGTTTATCCATTTTTTTTTACCTTTTTCCAAGCTTTGCTTAACATCATGTCCTTTAGAGAATCTTTCCTGATAAATCCATCTGACTTAAATCCACTGTACTTAGCACTTATTTAAGTGGTGGCATATTTATTTGCCTTAATTAATATTCTTTACTCCTGTTGCACAATAAGATTGTCACTCCAAAGACAGGAACCATAGACTGTACCTCTTGTTCATTTGTGTCCCTCCAGTAATGATTTAGGACTCTGCACACAGTTGATATTCAATGAGTATTATTTTCCCACAGCTTGGAACATCACCCCTCCACCTTGCAGCCCAGTATGGTCATTATTCCACAGCAGAAGTGCTCCTTCGAGCAGGCGTTAGCAGGGATGCCCGGACCAAAGTGGACAGGACCCCTTTGCACATGGCTGCAGCTGATGGACATGCGCACATCGTGGAACTGCTTGTTAGGGTAATAGTGGCAGATCTGTATTGTAAAAAAGACACCCACCTCCCTGTTTTCTTACTTAAAGGGTGGTAGGAAAATAGGCTGGGAAAGATTTTTAGGACAGTTCATAGCGTAGACTTGTGTCTCTTTCAAGAGACATCATGGCTATGAGGATTGTTTTCTAATCTTTTACAGGCTAAGCAGACTTTATTGATTTTTCTTCATTCCCTTTCTGCAGGTGTTTTCTTTACTTATGCCTATTTTTGCAGGCACTCAGCTCTCTGTTAATAAATGCAACAAAAATCTGTTCTTTTCCCCTTCCTTTCCCATCTGTTGTAATTTCCCAGTTGTCCTTAGAAGACCTACTCATTGAAGACGTTATGTCTGTCATCATTCAGGAGAATTTGAAGAATGTTTTTCCCTTTGATATTTCTATGTGATCTAAATTTGAATATGTGTAATCTATGTTGAAATTCTCTTTATTTGCCTGATGGGATCTTGCATCTGTGCTACCATAACCAGTGTCTCTTTGAAAAAAAATGATGTCTCCGTGACAGAATGGTGCAGATGTGAATGCCAAGGACATGCTGAAGATGACAGCTTTACACTGGGCTACAGAACACCACCATCGAGATGTTGTAGAGCTACTTATCAAATATGGAGCTGATGTCCATGCTTTCAGCAAGTTTGATAAATCTGCCTTTGACATAGCCCTGGAGAAAAAGAATGCTGAGATTCTGGTCATCCTTCAGGTCTGGTTCTTTTTATACCCCCAGAATATATTTTAATTGAAGTTAAGAAATTTTTTTATAGGATCTGAATCAAAATTGAATTTTCTCTATTTATCAAGGTAGTACTTCTAGTATATCTCAATCTTGTGATATGGTGTATCTTTTTTTTTTAAGATTATTTATTTATTTGAGAGAGAGAGAGAGAGAGTGAGAGAGAGGGGAGAAGGTCAGAGGGAGAAGCAGACTCCCCATGGAGCTGGGAGCCTGATGCAGGGCTCGATCCCGGGATTCCAGGATCGTGACCTGAGCCGAAGGCAGTTGCTTAACCAACTGAGCCACCCAGGTGCCCCCCTTGGTGTATCTTTAAAAAAATAGCATTCTAGGGGTACCTGGGTGGCTCAGATGGTTGGGCGTCTGCTTCGAGCTCAGGTCATGATCCCAGGGTCTTCAGGAACCCTGCTTTCTCCCTCTCCTTCTGCTGCTCCCCCTGCTTTTGCGCTCTCTCCCTCTCTCTCTGTGTCAAATAAATAAATAAAATCTTAAAAAAAAAAATACAGTAACCAGAAAATGGATAATCTGTTTCAACTGAAGCTCTTAATCAAAGTGATAATTATATGTAAAAAATTGGTATCCATTTCTGCTGCATTTTCAGGGGTTTGTTTGTTTTTTTCTTTTTTCTGACTGTTCTGTATAGACTGGTTGTCCTCTTTAGCTTTCAGTTCCTCATTTAGAGCTCTTTTGTAATTGGACTTCATAAGTAGGTATCATGTTTGTAGAAAACGGAAAGTTAGAAAATAAACTGAAAATAAACTGAAAATTAACTGAAATAAACTGAAAGTTTATTTAAACAAAAAATAAACCAAAAATTAGAAAATAAAGATAAGCATCTTTCCACCTAAATTGTACAGATATCCCTGGAAGCAAAAGTGCAGCATATGGAACTAGACTTTAAAATCTGGCACTCATTTATTTGCTTGTTATATATTCTCTTAGGAATTTCTTCAATGGCAAAATGGAACAAGTAGTTGGACAAAACTCTGGAGAATATTGTTCTCTGTAGTTTTGCTGCAAGGATCTCGGGCTAGCACATTGACCTGTATATAATTGATGATAGAATGTTCATGCTGAAAATTACTTCTTAGGCCACCCCCTCATTTTCCAAATAAGAAAAAAACAAGTCCCAGGCAGGTTAAGTGAATTATCTAGAAGTTTTTGCAAATAATACACTTTCTTGCAAATGATAATACTTTTTTTCTTTAAATTAGAAATAAACTTGGGAAAGCAACCTAACATCCTTGTTGCCCTAGTCTGGAAAACAAACAAACAAATAAAACAAAAAAGAAAAGCAGTAGTCTTGATGAGAACTCCAAGCTTCCTGGGACATTGTGCACCACCACTAGTTCTGCTCGACAGAGCATTGGGGTGGGGGTAGCTGTTCAGTAACTGTATAACTAAGGCTAACAAGTTCTGACTTTGAGATATCCTGCCTTGTTTTGTAGGAAGCGATGCAGAATCAGGTTAATACTAATCCGGAGAGAGCCAACCCCATGACTGTGGCTGCCCCATTCATCTTCACATCTGGAGAAGTTGTCAACCTCGCTAGCCTTGTTTCTTCAGCCAACACCAAAACAACCTCAGGTAATAATCTGATAACATGGCATTTATTTTAGACTTAAAATGAACAGGACCCCAGTTTTTCCTGTGAGATGAATGGGTACCCTGTCTGATACCTATTCATTTATTAAAATATTCTCCAAATAGAAGATTTATAATAGATTTTAAAGCCAATGCATTTATTTTTCCTGTGGGAAGGGGAGATCATACACAGGGATTACACATCAGTGATTACTATTTTAAAAGTTAAATATTCTACAGATTCATCTGTGGAAGGGTTATATATGACCACAAAATGAAAACATAAGGGTGCTTCAATATGGTACCACTAAGGAAAATAGTTAAATGTTCATAGTCTAAAACAGTGACAAATAAACCAGAATAAATGTAAATGGGTGTTGGAGTGCTGATATACAAGAGGTACATGTGATTATTTGAATAAAGTATAAGAGCTTTGATTTATTCTTAGAAACATAAGTAAACAACAAAATAGTAGAGAAAAGCACATTTTGAAATCCGTATGTTTTTAACAAAAACATCTATCTAGAAAGGAGCAAATTTACTGTTTTCAACACTTCTTTACAAATACTTGTTTTACAGTGAGGGAGTTTGTATCCTAATTCATATAAATTTTCTAACTGACTCAGTTTCTTTTTCTGTTTCTTTCACTTAAAAATAAGATACTGTATTCCTAGTTAAGCTTGTATAATATCAAAGAAAGATCTTGAATGAGGTGTTATCATTGAGGGGCAGTGTGGTTAAACAGAAAGAACATACACAATATACATAGAATTTTACATTCAGTATTGCATTCAAATACTGATTTATTAATTGACTACACGCTTGACCTTGGGAAAACTCTTACTTTTCTAAGCCTGCTTTACTTATCTACAAAATTGGGATATAATAATACCTGCTTTATGAGGTTATGAGACTTTGTATTTCCATTTTGTAACAGGACTTCAGTAATACCTAGTATTAAATGAAAATAGAACTCCTCTTATGCTGAGCGAAATAAGTCAATCAGAGAAAGACAATTATCATATGATCTCTCTGATATGAGGAACTTGAGGGGCAGGGTGGGGGGTTGTGGGGGGT
>LNAC01000309.1:833332-857986 GCA_002007465.1 Ailurus styani | reverse complement strand
GCAACGACATGGATGGAACTGGAGGGTATTATGCTGAGCGAAATAAGTCAATCAGAGAAAGACAATTATCATATGATCTCTCTGATATGAGGAACTTGAGGGGCAGGGTGGGGGGTTGTGGGGGGTAGGGAGGGAAAAATAATGAAACAAGATGGGATGGGGAAGGAGACAAACCATAAGAGACTTCTAATCTCATAAAACAAACTGAGGGTTACTGGGGGGTGGGAGGGTAGGGATAGGGTGGATGGGTTATGGACATTGGGGAGGGTTTGTGCTCTGGTGAATGCTGTGAAAGATGTAAGCCTGATGATTCACAGACCTGTACCCCTTGGGCAAATAATAAAAATAAAATTTAAAAAAAAAAAAAGAAAAGAAAATAGAACTCCTCAATGAAAGTTTATTCTGTTATGCCCTCAAGGGGGCAGTAGTGACCTTCATTTTATAGGCCATCCACTATCATTTAAAAATCACTGTGCTTTGCTTTCACCTTGATAATTCAAAAAATTTAGGTTAAATATACATATACATGTAATCAGAACATTCACAGACTTTTGGATTTGTTGTGGTTCAGGCCACAGTGATTAGAACAGTACCTTCATAATCCAAAAGTCTTTAGAAGCCAGTGAAGTTATATGTTCACGAACATGTAAAAGAACTAGAATTGGTAATCTAACTATTGAAACTCTTCAGACCCTGATCTGAAATGATAAGCAAAGTTGAAGATATTTAGGATATAGCTTCTTAGCCTTGGTTCCCATGGGCCTATATCATGTTTGTCATGTTGCTTTTGGCAAACCTATTTATTGTTTCTCTCTTCCGTATGTTGCCAACTAAGAATTAAGATTGCTAAACCATCATATAATAGAGCTGATCTCTCCAGTGTCATCTTACCCATGAAACCATTCTACTACCTCTCCTGCTTCAGAGGAGATAATTAATGCAGATAAAAGAAAGAAGAAAAGTTATAAGACAAATTCAGGTTGTACTATTCAACTGGGTTAAAGGATTTTCTTTTCCTGAATGGTGGGTGGATGGCTGCTTTTTTCCTATTACCAATAATTTTTTTTTTTTTTTGAGAGAAAGAGGATATGTGCAGGTGCATGTACAAGGCAGGGAGAGGAGGGTCAGAGGGAGAGGGATAAAGAAAATCCCAAGCAGGCTCCATGCCAAGTGCAGAGCCAGAAGTGGGGCTTGATCTCACCACCCTGAGATCACAACCTAAGCTGAAATCAAGAATTGGATACACAACCAACTGAGCTGCCCCTCCTTTTGCCCCATCATTCAATAATATTCTTTGTAATTTTTTAAAAGATTTTATTTATTTATTTGACAGAGAGATCCAGAGAACACAAGGAAGGGGAATGGCAGAGGCAGAGAGAGAAGCGGCTCCCCACCAAGCAGGGAGCCCAATGAGGGGCTCGATCCTAAGCCCCTGGGATCATGACCTGAGCCAAAGACAGATGCTCAACCGACTGAGCCACCCAGGTGCCCCCATCCAGGAATAGTTTTAAGAATTAACTGAAACTATCCTAGGATTATCTTTTTTTTTAATATTTTATTTATTTATTTGACACAGAGAGATCAGATCGCAAGTAGGCAGAGAGGCAGGCAGAGAGAGAGGAGGAAGCAGGCTCCCCGCTGAGCAGGGAGCCCGATACGGGCCTCGATTCCAGGACCCTGAGATCATGACCTGAGCTGAAGGCAGAGGCTTTAACCCACTGAGCCACCCAGGCGCCCAGGATTATCATTTTGATGGATATTTTTTATAACAAAATTCATACAGTTTGCTTTCAGTTTTCCATTTGTGACTAAAGATATCATTGGTCATCAGTGCTACCATCATACTGCAGCAGTTCAGAAAGGCAGACTAAATTAAACATTAATCAGGGCAAAAAAAGAGTTACAAAGATGAATTTCCTATTTCTGTAGGATCATAAGATGCACTCCGAAGTCAAATGTAAATAGCCTTGTATTGGTTCATAAAGAGTACAGGCTTTGTGGAATCTAATAAATTGCATTCTAGTCTGGGCTCTGACATTTACTACCTGTGTGACCTGGGCAAGTTACTTAGTTTTTCACTACCTCACTGATATTGCCCAACCAACCATAGCACACTCCCCTAAATCCTGGTATGAAGAGTTTATTTATTTAAGCCACATTCTGAATAGATAGCAAGAGTCATCCCTGATAATGCCATTTTAGAACAACAGCATCCATGAGCATTTTTACTTTATTTGGTATTAAGTCTTATATTGAGGAAAAGGAAGCAATTAATATTGTTTAACAATCAAGTACCTAATTTTCCTAAAATTTGCTGGGATAAATCTAAAGAGGTAATTTGCATCATCGCTTTTCAGTTTCAACTGTGTATGTCAGAATATTAAACCCAATTTTTCACAAATGTTCTTTCTTCATTTTGCTGTTAAGGAGAAGTTGGGTGAGTCATTATGTCTGAATCAAAGGGAGAACACCCTTAGCTTGGTATCATCGTGTGCTAAAAAGTATACAATGCTTTCTCAAGAAACAGTTTTACCTAGCTGTTCTACTTTAGCTGAGTGACCTAGCTGATGTTAGCCTACTTGAACTTTAATTATCACAGCCCTGTTATGTATATATGTGTGTGTATGTGTTTTAACTGTGGTAAAATAACAACCTTGTTTTTGGATTGCTAGTGACTAATTGTCATATATTCCAACCTCCTCGAGGAATATATATATATATATATATACATACACACACATACATACATACATATACATATATACACATACACACACACATATATTTAAAATTGCTCGTTCCTTTTTTGTTTCATTTGTGAGTTCTTATGTCAGTGTTTGGTATGGTAAGCTCAGTGTTGGGAAAAGCATGAATTTAGTAGGAACATTAGGGAATAGGCTACATTTGGATCTTGCTCTGTGTGAAGTCATTGAATAGACATAGATTCCTTTCTGGAGGATAGGCACTGTGTTCCACTCAAGACTGTTTGGTTCCCTGAGTATTTTATGAGAGAATGAGGGAATAAAACAGAGTTTTCATCGCTATCTCCACTGTAATCCCCCCCGGCCACCATCATTATCCAGAAGATAGATTAAGATCATTTGTAGCTGGGGTGCCTGGCTGGCTGAGATGGTAGACCATGCAACTCTTCATCTCAGGGTTGTGAGTTCATGCTGCACATTGGGTGTAGAGATTATTAAAAAAAATAATAATAAACTTAGATTGTAGCTATTAGGAGTACTATACAAGTAATCTACTTTTTGAAATTTAAATTTATAAACCAGTTAAATTACCTACATTACTCATATCAGAAAAGGATTCTTTGCTCTGTGGATGGATTTATTAGAAGGAGTGTTAAAAAGGAATTTCCTTGGGTGCCTGGGTGGCTCAGTGGGTTGAAGCCTTTGCCTTCAGCTCAGGTCATGATCTCAGGGTCCTGGGATCGAGGCCCCCTTTGGGCTCCCTGGTCAGCGGGGAGCCTGCTTCCTCCTCTTTCTCTGCCTGCCTCTCAGCCTACTTGTGATCTCTCTCTCTGTGTCAAATAAATAAAATCTTTAAAAAATAATAATAAGGGCGCCTGGGTGGCTCAGTGGGTTAATGCCTCTGCCTTCGGCTCAGGTCATGATCTCAGGGTCCTGGGATCGAGGCCCGCATCGGGCTCTCCGCTCAGCGGAAAGCCTGCTCCCCCCCCCCCACCGCCTGCTTCTTTGCCTACTTGTGATCTCTATCTCTGTGTCAAATAAATAATTAAAATCTTTTAAAAATAAATAAATAAATAAATAAATAATAAAATAAAATAAATTTAAAAAAGCAATTTCCTTAAGTATTTTTAAGTATTTTACAGATAACTGGCTTCTTAATAGACAAAAGGCTGGAAAGAATCTTTAAGCATAGTTAGTGGGAAAACAAAAATTGAGAGTACATTAGGGCACCTAGCTGGCTTAGTCAGTAAGCATGTGACTTTTGATCTTGGGATTGTAAATTCGAGCCCCACACTGGGTGCAGAGATTAAAATATCATCTTGAAAATATATTTTAAATATAAAAACCTTAAAAATAAAATCTTAAAAAAAATTAAGGGGCACCAGTGCAGCTTAGCCGGTTAAGCATCCGTCTCCTGGTTTGGGCTCAGGTCATGATCATGGATTGTGGGATCCAGACCCACATCAGGCACATGCTCAGTGTAAAATCTGTTTGAGATTCTCTTTCTCGCTCTGCCTTTCACATGCATGCTCTCTCACTCTCAAATAAATAAGTAAATCTTTAAAAAAAAATTAAGAGGGGCGCCTGGCTGGCTCAGTCAGTGGAGTGTGCGACTCTCAATATTTGGGTTATGAGTTTGAGCCCCACATTGGGTGTAGAGCTTACTTAAAAAAAAAAAAGAATCTTAAAAAATTAAGAGTACGTTTAAAAAGAAGATAAGTGTAGGGGTGCCTGGGTGGCTCAGTGGGTTAAGCCTCTGCCTTCAGTTCAGGTCATGATCTCAGGGTCCTAGGATCGAGCCCTGCATCATGCTCTCTGCTCAGCAGGGAACCTGCTTCCTCCTCTCTGCCTGCCTCTCTGCCTACTTGTGATCTCTCTCTCTGTCAAATGAATAAATAAAATCTTTAAAGAAAAAAAAAAGAAGATAAGTGTATCAGAGTCCAGTCAGGAGACAAAACTACATGGTGATTTGTATAATTTTATTATATGTAATGTGTATAATTTCTAAAATATCTAAACTTACATGTACAATTTATAAAAAATTATTAGTAATAGTGGATGAACTACTAAGAGGTGAGAAAAACCCTAAAGAATACAGGAATAACCAATATAGGGAGCAGCCACTACTTCTGTATGACAAAACTTAATTTCATGCTAACTGTCAAACTAAGGGTCCAGCTTTAGTATGGCAAGGCAAGGCAAAGAAGGGTGGATTTGGAGCCGAGAGGCAATAAATTCACAACTGGCACAAAAGTATCTTTGAAATTATAATGAAAGACATAGGGAAGTGCAGTTCATTTTATAAAAATTAGATTTATGCAAACTGTCAAGTAATACTTTGGTTCATAAATTTAGGTGTGTGGGGCACTTGGGTGGCTCAGTCGGTTGGTTAAGTGACTGCCTTTGGCTCGGGTCATGATCCCAGGGTCCTGGGATCAGGCCCCACGTTGGGCTCCCTGATCAGTAGGGGAATCTGCTTCTCTCCTTCCCCCTGCTTATGCTCTCTCTCTCTTTCAAATAAATAAAATCTTAATATAAATAAGTACATAAATAAATAAAATTAGGCATGCCTGTTGCCAGATCTAATGCACTTTCCTCCTGGAACTTAGATGTAAGGATAGCACACAGATATAAGAAGAAAAGGTTATAAACCAAGTTTTTTGAAAAAGCACATCATGACAAAACTAAAGTAGGTAATTGTTTTTTAGCTTGAATCAGTTGAAATGTCCGGGTTTTAACTGTCCTTACGTTAGAGGTCATCTGGAGTCTTCTCACCTGTCTGGCTGATGGACAGATGCAGTATCTTCAGGGCCTCTTCCCTCAGCACCATCTAGTTTAGGGTAAGCCTGCTACCAGGGAGAGCTCTGCACAGCCAGCCTAGGGAGTAGGCGGCCCTCTGGGTCTGTTGCCTCCTAATGCTCAGCACTGGCAGTGCCGAAAAAATGAGCAAATGTGGGCAATGTTGTGCCCCTATACTAAGCATATTACCTTAATCCACTTTAAAGGAAAATCTTTCTAAACCTTCCAAAGAGTGTTAACACCATGATTATTGGTTTATTCCAGTTTGTAATGGAGAGCAAGAAGAAGAATGTTAGAATGCAAAGCTGAGGTTTTGATTTCATAGAAGCCATTTGTAGTTAATCTCCATTTATTCTCTCCACCGGACCTCATTTGCCTTTTTTACCAAAATAGGTGACCCCCATGCCTCCTCAGCACCACACTTGTCAAATTCCACCACCTCAGTGCTGGCCACCCTTGCAGCTCTTGCTGAGGCATCAGCCCCCTTGTCCAACTCCCACAGAGACGCAGGTAGGTAAGGGATATCTGCTGGGTGAATCGACATTTCTTCTTTTGTTTTTACATTTCTAGCAGATTTAATCTGCATGAAATATTAAAGAATTATGGTTAATTAGAGACATCTAAGAAAGGACTGTAGAGTCATTGAGCATCAGAAAGAAAAATCACTAAGCAATATAATTAGATGACTGAATAATAATAGAGAATGACTCAGTTATTTCTTTGTATTTTTGCAGTTTCAAGTTCGTTTGCCCTGACTCCAGTTGTTTTAGATTGAAATGTTTAGTCTATATTATGTTTTGACTGGTGCTATCATAGAATGATTCAAAATAGCCTCTTAGATCTATGTTGTATTTAAAGCATCAAAATATGTAGGACTGCTACATCTCTCATTGTCATATTCTGTGTACTTTAGGGTAGCTTGCTTTTATTTTCACTGGAGATAATATTTTGGCATTTCTAGTGGAGTTGGGCAGAAATATGCTGTATAGTGGCCTTCTGATATACAGAACAAAAAAGGTTCAGATCACTTAGCCAGAGCTGGTAGGCTGTGGGGAGAAATCTTAGGGCTTCATGTACGTAGGGGCAAATAGTCATAGGTAGGGCTAAATAGTCATCTAGGAATCTTTCTGGAGCCTTCTGACAATCTGCTCCATCATAAATGAAAGCAGATTGTTCTTATTTCTTTCTGCCATTGACATTTGGGTGGTAGAACATTCCGCCAGTTCTGTTTTTCCGACTGGCAGCAATCATAAAGATCTCTATTCAGACATGTATGAGTGAGCAGCATGGCAGAAGGAAAAGCAATGTATGAAACTCGTGATTGTTATTTTGATTTGCTTTTGGATTTTGGATAAATTACTTAACTTCTCCAGGTCTCTCAGTCTCCTCATGTCTGGCCACGGTTGGTTGGTTGGGTCAGATTATTTTTCGAGGTCTTTTCATCTATAACGTTTAACTATTCTTTGTTTTTAAGAGATGTGAATGCTCTGTTTCCATTAAACCACCTGAATGTGTGTCTTATGGATAGTCCATATCCCACTTGGTACAAAGTTCTACCTGTGACTCTTTAGATAGAGAAATTCTGTAGTGGAATAGTAGGAACTCTTTTCCCTAATAATTATTGGGGATGTTGACGAATCAAACTGAAAATCTTTTTTTTAAGTTTTATTTATTTAAGTAATCTCTACACCCAGTGTGGGGCTTGAATCATGACCCCAAAATCAAGAGTCTCATGCTCTTCTGACTGAGCCAGCAAGGCACCCCCTCCCCCCTTTTTTGATTACAAAACTGAGAATTTCGATTCAACATAATATATATAAAGCTCTTAGAAGGATACCTGGCTACATTTTAAGTAATCAGTGTTAGTTGCTGTTAATATTATTGTTTGTCAGATGGGAGAAGCCACCTACCATTTGTGTCTATCAGACTTCATCAGTGCTTTGAATACTTAACATGTTATTTTGTTAATCTATTTTCTTACAGAAATAGATCTACTCTGTAATTATTTTTCTAAGCTCCTTAGATTTATTTAGACTTTCAAGATGCTTTTGAAAAAAGAATTCCAAGATCAGATATACTGGGGGAACTCAGCATATCTTCTGCTCTGTTGGAGAATCACAGTGCTCATTAGCCTGTTGGGGTTTCTGATACTTCTTACAAAACAAACAAAAAAATTAAGCATATATAAACTTGCATTTTGAAAGTGTATTTATGCATAGGACCCACCCTTAGTGAAAGCTATTAACATCTCAGTGAAGACATTTTAGAAAATACTGTTCTGTTGCATTCACTATTTTCTTTTCTCCTCCAACTTAGCATTGTTCACTAGACCTTGCTTTAGAAACTTAAATCTAACTTCTTTTTTCAAGTTTTTCTATCCCTGATCTAATCAATTTCAAGGAGGCTAAAATTGTTATACTCCTATTTTTTAAAAAGCTGGAATTTAAAATTTAAAATTCATTTTTGTCATCTCTAGCTAATTCAGAGGAAATCATAGAAGGAAATTCTGTTGACTCATCAATCCAGCAAGTGGTGGGGAGCGGAGGCCAAAGGGTCATCACCATAGTGACTGATGGAGTCCCTCTGGGTAATATCCAAACTGCGATCCCTACTGGAAGCATTGGCCAGCCATTTATTGTAACTATGCAAGATGGACAGCAAGGTGAGTTAACCTATTCAGACAAGTGTTTATGAAAATGTATTTTAGACACTCCACATTCCTCTGAATATGAAACATTAAATTAAGTAGTGGGACTAAAAAAAAAACCAAAACTGTAGTGGGACTAAAAGAATGCCACATGCCAGATTGGCTCCAACAGAAAAAGAAATGGAAACTAGGCTGGCAAAGCCTAATTTCCCTAATATATATAAATTTGTGAGTAAAAGCCAATAGTCTGGTAGAAAAAAGAGGAAATTGAATGAACCAGTAGTTCACAGAAAATACTGATGGGTCTTAAAAATACAGAAATATGTTCAACCTACTTCATACATAGCAAGAGAAATGCAAATCAGTTCTGCACTTAGATACCATTATAATACTGTGTTGTCAAAGGTGTGGGAAAATAGGCACTCATAAATCACTGGCTGGCTGGCTCAGTCAGTAGAGCTTGTGATTCTTGATAGAGTTGTAAGTTCTAGCCCCACGTTGGGCGTAGAGAATATTTAAAAATAAAAAAAATCACTGTTGAGAGTGTAAATTAATGTATCCTCTAAAGAACTGATTGGAATATCTACCAGCATTTTTTTGTAAGATTTTATTTATGAGAGAGAGAGCACACACATGCTCTCAAGCAGGGAGGAGGGGCAGAGGGAGGAGCAGATTCCCCAATGAGCAGGGAGCCCGACATGGGGCTCATTCCCGGGACCCTGAGATCATGACCTAAGCCAAAGGCAGATACTTAACTGACTGAGCAACCCAAGGCAGATACTTAACTGACTGAGCCACCCAGGCGCTCCCAATATCTATCAGTATTAAAGATACACATACCTTTTGGCTAAAAATGCAGACGCTTAACCAACTAAGCCACCCAGGCGCCCCTATAGTTTGTTTTTTTACGTAGGCTCCATGTCCAGCGTGGAGCCCCAGTGTGGGGCTTGAACTTTCGACCTATGATCAAGACCTGAGCTGAGGGCGCCTGGGTGGCTCAGTGGGTTAAAGCCTCTGCCTTCGGCTCAGGTCATGATCCCAGGGTGCTGGGATCGAGGCCCGCATTGGGCTCTCTGCTCAGCAGGGAGCCTGCTTCCTCCTCTCTCTCTGCCTGCCTCTCCGCCTACTTGTGATCTCTTTCTCTCTGTCAAATAAAAAAAAATTTTTTTTTAAATTAAAAAAAAAAAGACCTGAGCTGAGATCAAGAGTCAGACATTTAACTGACTAAGCCACACAGGTGCCCCAGTGTGTACAGTTGTGAGAAATAATGCAGAGAGATCCAGTGTACCCATCACCCAGTTTCCCCCATTGGTAACATTTTGCAATAATACAATATCACAGGGCGCTGGGATCGAGCCCCACATCAGGCTCCCTGCTCAGCAGGGAGCCTGCTTCCTCCTCTTTCTCTGCCTGCCTCTCTGCCTACTTGTGATCTCTCTCGCACTGTCAAATAAATAAATAATATTTAAAAAAATACAATATCACAGACAGGAAATTGACATTGATAAAATTTGCCAGCCTTATTGAAATTTTTCCAGTTTTATATGCATTCATGTGTGTGTTTGTGTATGCACTTAGTTCTCTGCAGTGTAACACAAGTGTAGATTTGTGTGAGCATCACCACAGTCAAGACAGAGAACAGTTCTAGCGCACCTGGGTGGCTCAATTGGTTAAAATCCAGTTCTTGGATTCGGCTCAGGTTATGATCTTAGGATGATGAAATGAAGCCTCAGGTGGGCTCCTCAGAGTGTGGAGTCTGCTTGAGATTCTCTGGCACACTGTCTCCCCGCCTACATCCTGCTCGCATGTGCTCATGCACTCTCTCGCTTGCTCTGTCTTTAAAAAAAGAGAGAGGGGTGCCTGGGTGGCTCTCTCTGCCTGCCTCTCTGCCTACTTGTAATCTCACTCTCTCTTTCAAATAAATAAAAAAACTTAAAAAAAATAAAAATAAAAAAAGAGAGAGAGAGAACAGTTCCATCACAAGGATCCCTTGTGCTACTTTTGTATCTACAGCTACCTCACTTCCCACCCCATTCCTGAGCCCTGGCAACCACTAACTCATTTGTTTTCTATCTCTATACTTTCGTCATTCCAAGAATATTATATAAATGGAATCATGTAATGTGGAACCTTTTGAGATTGGCTTTTCTTCTCTCAGCATAATTCCCTTAAAATCTACCCAAGTTGTTGTTTGTAGCAATAGTTCATTCCTTTTTTATTGCTGAATAGTATCCATGGTATGGATTACCATAGTTTAACCATTCATTGAAGGATATTTAAGTTGTTTCTAGTTTTTGGCCATCTATGAATAAAGTTGTTATGATCAGTAGTGTACATGTTTTATGGGAACATAAATTTTCAGTTCTCTAGGATAAATGCCCCAAGGTGCAATTACTGGGTTGCATGCTAAGTACATGTTTAGTTTTTTTTTTTTTATTTTATTTTTTTAAAGATTTTATTTATTTATTTGACACAGAGAGAGATTACAAGTAGGCAGAGAGGCAGGCAGAGAGAGAGGAGGAAGCAGGCTCCCTGCGGAACAGAGAGCCCGATGCGGGCCTTGATCCCAGGACCCTGAGATCATGACCTGAGCCGAAGGCAGAGGCTTTAACCCACTGAGCCACCCAGGCGCCCCATGTTTAGTTTTATAAACATGTCTAATTTTGTAAATAGTTTGGCAGAGCACAAACCATTTCCTCGAGTGACTGTACCATTTTATATTCCCACTAACAATTTATGAATAATTAGTGTTGCCACATCCATGTCAGTGTCTGGTGTTAACCACTATTTTTATATTTTTTATTTATTTTTATTTTTTAAGATTTTATTTTTTTGACAGAGAGAGACGGGAAGAGAGGGAACACAAGCAGGGGTTTTGTGGAGAGGGAGAAACAGGCTTCCCGCTGAGCAGGGAGCCCAATGCAGGGCTCCATCCCAGGACTCTGGGATCACAACCTGAGCTGAAGGCAGACACTTAAGGACTGAGCCATCCAGGTGCCCCATCACTATTTTTTTAAATTTTATCCATTCTGATAGATGTGCAGTGCATTGAAGTGTTTGTTGACCCTTTTCTCATTTATCTACAAAAGGGAAATAATTAAATTGGATATAGAGAATGGCAAACTGCTTTCATGTTAAGTTCCTCAAAAATCTTTTGTAAAGACATCAGGCCTTCATTAGACAAGTTACTCCCAAGGAATTGTAAGCTTATTGACCATAGCTTTTAACCTAGAGATAGACTTCTTTTTTCTAGAGAGAAAGAAAAAGAGAGTGAGCGTGTGTGCAAACTGGTGGGGGTGGGCAGAGGGAGAGAGAGAAACTTTTTTTTTTTTAAGATTTTATTTATTTATTTGACAAAGAGAGACATGGTGAGAGAGGGAACCCCAGCAGGGGGAGAGGGAGAGGGAGAAGTAGGCTTTCCCACAGAGCGGGGAGCCCAATTCGGGGCTCAATCCTGGACCCTGGGATCATGACCTGAGCCAAAGGCAGATGCTTAACGACTGAGCCACCCAGGCGCCCCAAGAGAGAAACTTAAGCAGCCTCCACACTCAGTGTGGAGCCCATGTGGGACTGGATCTCAGGACCCTGAGATCATGACTTGAGCTGAAATCAAAAGTTGGACGCTTAACCAACTGAGCTACCCAGGTGCCCCTAGAGTTAGGTAGACATGATTTTGTTTTTGTTTTTTAAGATTTTATTTATTTATTTGAGAGAGAAAGAGCACAAGCAGGGGGAATGTTAGAGGGAGAGGGAGAAGCAAACTCCCCACTGAGCAGAGAGCTCGAAATGGGGCTCAATCCCAGGCCCCTGGGATCGTGACCTGAGCCAAAGACAGATGCTTAATTGACTGAGCCACCCAAGTGCCCCACGAATTAGACATCTTTATATAAGAGCGTTAGACCTGGGTGTTAACTGCATGGCTTCCAAATCTGATACTCTAATCTTTTCTGTTTCTCACTGTAGGGCCATGTTGATTCTAAAATCCAAAGCAATACGAGTAATAAGATTTCAGCTAATATATTTCAGTTTATTTTCTAATTTAAAGCAAGCAGGGGGCGCGCCTGGGTGGCTCAGTGGGTTAAAGCCTCTGCCTTCGGCTCAGGTCATGATCTCAGGGTCCTGGGATTGAGGCCCACATCGGGCTCTCTGCTTGGCAGAGAGCCTGCTTTCTCCTCTCTCTCTGCCTGCCTCTCTGCCTACTTGTGATCTCTCTCTCTGTCAAATAAATAATAAAAAATAAAATCTTTAAAAAAATAAATAAATAAAGCAAGCAGGGGTGCCTGGCTGGCTCCGTCCATAGAGCTTGTGATTCTTGATTTTGGGCTTGTAAGTTCGAGCTCCACCTTGGGTGTAGAGGTTACATAAAAATAAAATCTTAAATAGTAAAGCAGGCAAAACCTCTTGGTTTTACTATGTATTCATCACCTACATTTTGTGTACTTTGGCTTGTAGTTCTAACTGTACCTGCTGGTCAGGTTGCAGAGGAAACTGTAATTGAAGAAGAGGAAGAAGCAGAGAAGTTGCCTCTGACTAAGAAACCAAAAACAGAAGAGAGGACAAACAGTGTGGAGGAGAGCAAGGTAATGTTTTTAGCAGCAGTAGATAGAAGAGAAAGGAAAGAATCAAAAGCCAAAACTTTTAAGGCCTGAACCCTTCTTTATGTTTTTGTTTACTCTCTGGATAATCTGGGATCAGGAATTCTTACCTGGTGATGACATGGTTTACCTTTACAGGAGGGCACTGAAAGAGAGCTACTTCAACAGCAGCTCCAGGAGGCCAATCGAAGAGCCCAGGAATACCGACATCAGCTCCTAAAGAAAGAACAGGAGGCAGAACAGTACCGCCTCAAGCTAGAGGCCATGGCCCGACAACAGCCCAATGGAGTTGATTTCACCGTGGTTGAAGAGGTGGCGGAGGTAGATGCTGTAGTAGTGACTGAGGGGGATATGGAAGAGAGAGACACGGAAGTGACTGGGGCAGGAGGGACCATAGAGCCTCATCCTGGAGTTTCCTTGGAAACTGTTTCATCTTAACGTGCAAGGGCCACAACTTGTACTGTGTCAATCTTTTTCCTCTTTTTAAAAGAAAATACAGAGGACAGACATTGTATAAAAATTAAGAATGTCCTTAAGAAGAAAACTATAGCAGCGTACAGTGCTTGGGCTCAGGAAGGCTTGCTATGCAACTGGAAAATTCAAAGCCAAATTTAGGGAATACTTCTTTTGAAGGACCAAAAGAATAAGGACCAATTTTCTCAGCTTACATCTTTGCTTTAAGCTTAGAGGTAAAGAAATGCTGGATGTTGTGGGTTGATTGTTTTTTAAATAACTGACTTTGTATCAGAAGATTTTAAGATAACATTCCTAGTATAGAAGCACACAGAGCTTTTAATAATTGTACCGTCAAGTGACCTTAAATTTTGCCTTAGATTTATGATGTGTACCTGGTAGAGAAGAAAACTAACTAGGGGGTGGGTGAGGAAGCAAGCTTTTGGGAAGAGAAAGATATATATTCTGTTTGCAAAGGAGCAGGCATTCCCCCCATCCTGATTTAATTTCACTGAAAAGAAATTGGTAATTGACTAACTCTGCATCCATTATGTGTCCATAATTCAGATGCCAGTTTAAGAAACTGAAATGGAATATTTAAAAACTGGAAAGGAAAGAAAACTTGTTTATGTGTGAGAAGTGTATGTAAATCCAAAATCCTCCAGGCTGTGCTTCACAATGCTGGAAAGTGGCCAGAAAGAGGCTTGTAGGTTTATGAAACGATCTGGTCCCGAGACACAAACTTTGCTCTGGCTGGATTTTATAAAATTGAAATCAGGAGGATAGTCTGTCGCTAGAACAACTTGCTTCCAAACATTTATTTATATAATATCAAGCTTTAATATCAACCTTTTAATTTTATAAAATTTTATTGAGTTTTCTAAGTGTGCCTTTCTGTGGAGCTTACATGGTATCCTCTTCATTGCAAAAAAAAGAAGTCGGGGGAGAGGCGATCGCTGAGGGTGTTTGTGGAGTTTTGTTTCCATTTGACTTGGGATGAGCAAATTGTTCTGTTTCCTTAAGGTTGGCTTTTGTACAGAGCTTTTGTGCCTTGTAGGTGCTTGGTGTGTGTTGGCAAAAGGAGTAAAAAACTGCAAGTGCCATAAAGTAAGGAACCAAAAATTCTGGCTTGATAACTTCGTCTGCCTGACTCCCTTTTCTACCACTGTGCCTGCTCCCTTTGCTTAGATGATTTTGGAAAGTATTTCATTGCTGGGTTTTCTTTGTGCACCAGTTTGGAGTTTTTTCAGAAGAAAGGGGTTATGGATGGAGAGAGAGAGGTTGTGGAGAAGTTACATTACAGAAGTTACTGCCTTTGACATTGGGCCCCCATTATTGTAGACCTGCTCGCTTGCTTTATTGTAAATCAGAAGAAAAAAACAGAAGATGTGCCAAGTAAACATTTGAATGACTGTTCAGAATACGGTTTTCTTAATTAGCGATCATGGGGAAAACATACATTTTTAATTTGGAATAAAACTTGACAGTTAACATGGTTCTATTTACCTTGATTAGTGAAGTAATTTACTCTAGTTTTCCAGAGGTGCAGAATCACTTGGGGCTTAAAAGAGACCTAAAACATAACTCGCCAAACCAAATTTGACAAACAGAATTGGTTATTAGAGGCTTATAGGCAAGAATACCAGTTTGAAATTAATCTTGGCTACTGGCCACCTTAACTAGGTTTTCTCCATAGACTTGAGAGATTACTCTTGGTTTGGGGGGATGACAAGAAGCCTAGGTGAAGGCTAGGGTGAAATTGTGCCATCTGCCGTCAAATTGTCCTTTTTCGGCTTGCAATGTTTTTCTTTTTTCTGAATCCCTTTGTGAACCAGGTGCTAACAATAAGCTGCTATCGTGTGCCATTTCAGAGCCTTAGCCTAACCATAGAGCTAGAGGGACCAAGCATCATTTTAGTTGTGTTTGGTTTATGTTCTTCGTGTATATATTGACTTTAATTCCTTTTTTTTTTTTTCCCTTTCCTGTTAAGGGGATGGAGGTTAACTCTGCAGAGGATATCCAGGCCCAGCCACCTGTCTCTCTGGGATAGCTTCTGACTAGGGGCAGGAGTTGCCATCCAACACTCCCTGCTGAGCATACAGAGTTCCTACTGTTTGGGGGAACTGTTCAGAAATTCTTACTATTCTCTTTCTATAGGAGGCTGTCACTCTCACCTAGAAAAATCTCTAAGACAGTCCAAGTCATTTTTGATGACGGGGTCTCTGAGATGGGGGTTGGGATAGGGAAACAGAAGAGAGAAATGTCTGGAAAGGAAAGAGTAGCAAAAAGGTATTTGTTGTTATTTACTTGAAATACAGCTTTTAGCATCCCAGAGAAGGGAAATAGGATTTGATCTCCAGTTGTATTGCCATGGAGAAAATGGCAGGTCCGGATCCCTTGAAGTAGGGAGAAATTAAACATGAAATGCATTAATGGCAATACCATTTTATGATTTTGCATCTTTCAGGATCAGCAATGGAAGTTGGGAAAATGTTGCTAGATCCCGACTGTTTTGTTGGCAAGACTGGATTACAGAGAATCAACTAACAGGCAGGTGGCTCAGAGTTGATACTTAAGCAGAAACCTGGAACCTGGGATGATTGTCTACTTTAAAATAAAGCTGCTTTAACAGTATCAGTATTAATTTATGAATTTTAGATTCTACATTTGTATTTTGGTCTTAAGCCTTCCTTGAAAAAAGAAAAAGTCTTAATATTTCTGTTCTTGTTCCCAGCTTTAGGGAAATTACTTATAAATATATAAATGTATAATTCCCTTCCTATCACTACCTCTGTGGGATCTCTTAATTGTAATGTCAGAGTTGAGGTTTCTTAATAGAGATATAGGAGAACTTGACTTTACGTTTTCTGTTTTGAACTCAATGCCTTAAAAGATGTTCTTTTTTCTGTCAGATCCATGTGTAGTTATTTTTGGCTTCACCTTTCCCCCTTCTTCAGCCTTACCATTGTATTATTAAAAATTTTATGTCTGCTCGGTAATGTTAGGAATCTATGGCATACAAAATTACTTTTTTTCTTTATATTGATATAAAAGAAATGAATTTACCAGAAGGCTCTGCAGTCAAAGTTAGGTATTGTGTGACTAGGGCATTTTAAATACCCATTTGCTGGGTGCATATTGGTGTGTACATTTATAAATACATATGAATTTTCCCACTTTTTGTTTATTTGAGGTTCTGCTCTAAAGTACTTGGTATAACCTGGAAATATTTTCATTTTGGCAAACACATTGAAGAGGGTTTCTGTGGCTTCACTAAGAGGGCTGAGGAAGAAAACGCTCTACTCTGGCCCTTCTCTGAGAGGTATGCTTGAACTGGTGTAATGAGAAACCTGAGGAGTAAACCCCAGGGAGAACCAGTATCTGGCTTTACAGATTTGTTTAGCAAATGGTGTGATGACACCATGTAAGCTGAACGGTTCGGAGCAGTGTCAGGGGTAAAGACGGAGCTGCCCTTCCACAGAGAAAGCCTTCTTTCCACTCCTATGGCAGCTGTTTTCACTGGCACTTGTAAGATCTCTTACACCTCTGAACAGGAAAAAAACCTTAGATAAAGGGGTCACGGCACAAGGAGTAGGCATTCTGTACATCTACTTTCGCAGTTTAGAAATCTCATCCTTTTGAGAAATCATTTTGAAAAAGCTTGTGCGGCTCTCTCCTAACAAACATCATTATGGACTTCCAGAGCTAGAAGATTTCAGGCATATAGTGAACTCTTCCCAGAGGTTGAATTTTTTTTTTTTTTAAGATTTTATTTATTTATTTGACACAGAGAGAAAGATCACAAGTAGGCAGAGAGGCAGGCAGAGAGACAGGGAGAGGAGGAAGCAGGCTTCCCTGCGGAGCAGAGAGCCTGATGCAGGCCTCGATCCCAGGACCCTGAGATCATGACCTGAGCCGAAGGCAGAGGCTTTAACCCACTGAGCCACCCAGGCGCCCCCAGAAGTTGAATATTGAGTAGAAGTCAGTTTTTATCTAAATGTATTGGAGAATGGCCTCCTTGTGCAGACATCTCTGTATGGCCAGAAAAGGAGCTTTTAGAATGGACTGTATGGCAGCACCGCCTATATGCTGTTCCGGGCTTTTATCTATCTACGTTTTATGTGATGAATTTTTTCTAAGTTGGTACTCTATTTCCTATGCCAATATATTTAATATGAGAACAGGAGTAAGAAGGATGTGAATTTGAATTAAGTAGCTTTGAGCCTCTGGTGCTGCCTTTCCCTCCCCCTCCCCCCTGGAGCCTCTCTCTCTAGGCTTAGTGGGTGGGATCACATTCCTAGACTCTACAGTAGCAATTTGGCTGGTTAATGGCAGGAAATTGTGATTCCCTATCTCTCTCCCCCCACCTTTCCCCTCTAAACTACTTCTGCTTCTGTGACCCCATTGTTCTTATCTCATTGAGTCTTACCCAGGCACTAAAACTTAATTAGTAGGTCATTTCTAATCTGTGGGCCTGGTCTTTCCTCTTTCCACTCCCCTCCTTCCCTATTACATGTATTTTCTGTTTAATCTGAAGTGGTTTGTTTCTGAGAATTAATCTAGGTCATACCCTATATCCTGTGCTTCCTAGTTGGTTTTAGGCATCTTGCTTGACCAACAATAACAATTGCAGCTCCCTTCTCTGGGTTTGTCCTGTGGCCTGTCCTTCTGCCAAGGCCATTTGTGTTGGTGGAGAGAGGGTGGGTGGGGTGCCCAGATTCTTCTCAAAATGTCCTCAGTTTTTCAGGTTTTCTGACAGCTTTATGTACAGTATGTTTTAGGAAAACTTAAATATACTTCTCTTTTTTTATTTAGGATTTTAATAGGGTTTGAATTTGATGAGGAAGGGTGTGTGTGTGTGTGTGTGTGGGTGATCATTTGTGTGTATATACACTTACACAGATCTCTATTATATATACAATTTTTGTACTATCATTTAAAATAAAGATGTTTCTTAATAAAAATGTCAAAGTCTTACCATTTCAGAGTGTCATTGAAAGTTTTTTCCATCTCCTGGGCAAAAATTGTTATCTAGTTCCTGATGACAGATAAATCTCAATAGGAAGTTTTTTCTGTCTAGCTGAGCTAATGAAGGTGGAGGGGGGGGTGGTGTGTGTGTTGGGGGGGGTCTTCTTTCCCCTGTTGTGGTCTTTTCTAACCCATTCACACCCTCTGCATTTTCCTTATCCTAGTTCCTCCTCAGCTGGTATTCATAATAGGCAGAGCAAGTGGCGGTAAGGACTGCAGTGAGAATGGAGAGAACTTTTGACTGGTTTGTTAGATTTACATCTTCCTCCCGTCTGTCATCCCCCACTCCCTTCCCTAAAAGCAGACAACCAGAAGAGCCCAGTAGCTGAAGGAAATGATTCTGTGCCTTGTGTGGGAGTAAAATCAATGCTAAGATATGGGTTGGGGGGGAGGGGTTCAGGGAGGCTTGGAGATAGATTTGCTTTGCTGGCTTCTCAGCTATTCTTAGTTAATTAGGTGCTTGTTGCTATCTCAGTCCAATTCAGCATACATCTATTAAGTAAATATGAATAGCAGTGTGGTTGTAGCACAAACGCCATTGACAACCAGGGCTGAAGAGACCCATCTGGCTGACTAGATGGGATCCCTATCCAGGGTCTAGTGTTCTCAAAAACTGCTCCATTGCCAATAAGGATGCCTTTCTTAAATAAAGGAGGGTAATGCCAAAGTCAAAGATATATAAGCATCTGTGTTCAACAACTAGAATCTCCCAAGTCAGTATTTAGGAAATTGAACACCCACCATGTACTGGGCTGCATATAGATAATTGCTTTTTGGTAAATACATATAATAAAAAAATCCAGTATACATATTAATTATAAAGTACATCTGGCAGAGTACCTCATAAATGCATATACTGTCTTTTTTTTTTTTTTAAGATTTTATTTATTTCACAGAGGGAGAGAGATCACAAGTAGGCAGAGAGGCAGCCAGAGAGGAGGAAGCAGGCTCCCTGCTGAGCAGGGAGCCCGATTTGATTTGGGCCTCAATCCCAGGACCTTGAGATCATGACCTGAGCAGAACCCACTGAGCCACCCAGGTGCCCTGAAAAGTAATATTCTTAAGCAATGGGAAAGAAACATGAAATGAGGGCAACTTTCCCAAGATTTCTTCTGTGAAAATGAGCCCTTTACTCCAAAGAGATCAGTTGGTAGAAAATACAAGAGAAGGTTGAAATGGAAGCAACTTAGTGATAACCACAGACATGTGTAGGGTTTCTGTAAGATATCTGATGGGTAATAGAGTAAGTTTGTTAAGACTATAGGAGATACCTTTTAAAAAAAATGGAACTGGGTAACTGGGAAATTAATAGTAATGGCCACTAAACACTTTAAATATATGTGTTATAAAAATGTTTTTTTGGGCGGCTCCTGGGTGGTTCAGTTGGTTAACTGTCTGCCTTCGGCTCGGGTCATGATCCCAGGGTCCTGAGATTGAGCCCCACGTCAGGCTCTCCACTCAGCAGTGAGGCTGCTTCTCCATCTCCCTCTGTGATCTCTCTCACTTTTGCTCTCTCTCAAATAAATCTTTTTAAAAACAAAATGTTTTTTTCAAGAAAAAGACTGTTAAGGACCCCTGAACAAGGTGTGGGGCTGCACTCTGCTTCCGTAACCAGTCCTAAAGTTTAAGAAAGTTCTTACTGTAAAGGAAAGTGATATTTGAGGAGCCAATATTATAAATAATAACAGTAGCTTCTCTGCCTAAAGGGTTTTTGTTTGTTTGCTTGTTTGTTTAAGTAAGCTCTTCACCTAATGTGGGACCTGAACTCATGACCTGGGATCAAGAGTCACATGCTCTATTGACTGAGCCAGCCAGGTACCTATCTCTACATTAAAGTTTTGTTACATGTCTGGCATTAAGCTAGGCATTTCACATATACACAAACATACCTATCTTCCAAGGTATGTATTATCTTCAGACTATAGATTTAAAAAAAAAAAACAATGGGCTGTGACTGTCCAGAGCCCCTCAGCTTAAAAAAAAAAAAAAGAATTATTCCTTTTAAAACTACAGTTTCTACATAGTTTTGGTGTTCTTTCTGCTATAGTTTGTCCTTTAATCAGAATATGATCTTACTTGACTTTGGGCAGGTATTAAGAAACTGCAGGGACATAATTTCAAGCAGCTTTTTAATAAACACCTCAAAGTAAGTTTTGCTCCAAAACTGATTCAGGAGGCATCTCCACAAAGTTACTGGCCAGCAATACTTGAGCAAGGAGAGTCGTAGATAACCCCTCTTGGGGAGAATGGATGTGTTCTTCAGCTCTAGGTAGGCTGGATAGCTTCTGTCTTTCCTTCCGATCATTCTCCTCCCTCTGTATCTTTTTCTCTGTCCTGGGAGCTAACCTGCATGTTCATCAATGGGCTCCCTGCACTTTGGCTACTACTTTGATTCAGCCAACAGGGGGCTCTGGCAGGAGAGGAGGGAGAGAAAAAACTGAAATTAGTATATGGATTTCCCAGGTATCCTTTGATTAAAGGTCACTGCTCCTCTCAGTGCATCCTCTCCTGCCAGTTCCAAATAACCACTATCTCCCTTTGTCTTTTCAGGCGTAAGGCTCTTACTCGCCTCCAGTTACTGACCAATCCCTTGCCCACATTAAAATCAGTCCTTCATTATTTTGAGCATGTTGTCTATTTCCTATTGGGACCCTAATGCATGTGGTAAAAGTAGGCAATCTTTTGGATTCATAGGTTTCATATTTTATCCATGTACTTCAACCCTACTCTCATATATGTAACCTTAAATTCTTATGAGTCAACGTATCTGAAAGTCAACTGCTGGATTAAGTAGCAGAAAGTGACTCATACCTGTGTGGTTCCCAAGTGTTGGGTAGTGGCATCAAGGAGACATAAGTTTGAGAGACAATAATAGCTCAGGCCCCTGTGACTTAGCTCCCAAAGAACTCAAGATGCTAAACAGCTTTTCAAGCTTTGTGACTGTGGAACCTTCTGTGTTTCAGATCCCCAAAGTCTTACACAAGCTGATGGACTCTGCCTACTGGGGCCCTGGTTTCTCCATAAACTCCCAGGATGCCTCTGAGAAATCAGCTTAGAAACCCCTCAGGGAAAGGGCTTTATCCTCTTGTTGGCACATGCAGGTTTTTCTAAAGACAAAATTTGAACAATATCCTAATTAAAAAAAAAAAGTATCAACAGTATCCTTAACTATTTAAGTGTCCTTAAATTAAGGGGTCATGTTTATCCCTCTATTGTCAGGGACAGTAATTTCTTTGAATTCATTCCCTTAGTTTATTATTCACTACTCTCTACCAGGACGAGATATTTCATGAGTAGTATTGAATTGCATACTTCATAGTAGTCTATTTTGGGCAAAAAACCTTTTCCTACAAAGCACTTAATTTAAATCTATATATTTATATGGTGCTTTATGATCTCCTATTGGCACATATCCTTTACATGCTTACAAAAGAAATTGAGGCACGGAGAAGTTAGTCACACACAAAACTATTAAGTGGCAGAGTCCAAGGACTGTTGCTCTCACTGCAACAGAGCTGCTTTCGCTAGACCTGAGAAGGTTCTGAGGGTCCAGCTTAGGCTCTCTTGGCTAGAGAAGTCACCATACTTTGAAAATGAACACCCTTCTTGATTAAAATGAAGCCAGGACTTTAACCTGTAAATTGGTGTTGCTGCACAGAGTCACAAGATTAACTTCTCTTTTGAGCCTGTATTTAAACCTAAAGATCACTTACCCCTTTGTTGTGACCACCTTCAGGGCAAGAACTGAAGTATTTGTGAGACTTGTCCCTCAGAAGGCTGAGAAAGGCTGCAGCCCAAGCATTTTTCTTTGTCCTGACTTTAACACCTTGGTTTGAAGAGGATAATGAAATCAGGTGATTGGAGAGTTGCTCCACTCCTTCCTTGGTCTCCTTCACTATCTAGGGAACTAGCAATGGTTTTAAAGCGTCTTGGTCTAAGACATCCAAAGAGGGGGAAACTAAGACCTAAAGGACCTCTCCAACTTGGGGAAACAAGCTCCAAGCAGAGGGTAGACTGTGAGGAACAGATTTGGCAGAACAAGGTGTGAGGAAAGTTCAGAGGGCGATTTTTAAAAAACCTTGAGGGTAAAATCTGTAAGTGAAGATTCTAAGGAAACATTGTTTGGTAAAAGATCGCAAAGTTAGGACACCTAAGCATGGGTTTGGAGGAATCGTCACAAAGTACCATGCTTTCTCCTTTAAAAACATTTTTACATACATTATAATTACTTGAGCCTCTCAGACAACCCCATTTTTCAGATGAGGAAATTGAGACTTAGGGCAATGTTCTGACTTGTCAGGATTACAGGTAATAAAGGGCGGAGCTAGACACAATCACGGTGCTTCACCAAATTGTTCTCCACGGTTTCCTGCTCAAGGCAGTCGGAAGAAGAGCCGGGAAAAGGCCCGCCAAGGCTTCCTTAGCTGCGGGGCTTGGCCGGCCTCCAGGCGGCGCCAGTTGGACGGCGGCCTCAGGGCTCCAACTGAGCGGATACTCCGGCCACGCGCCGGCAAAGACTCATACTTGTAAATCCGCAAAAGCAGCCACCGCCCGCGCGAGGCTTTAAGTGTCCTTAAGCTGGAGGTAGTGGGCGGGGCAAGCGGTCCTGTCCGCCCCTCCCATTGGTCCCCGGGATAACGGACAGGTATCTGCCGCCAGCTCCAGCCGGGGAACGACAGAACCGGCACCCGCTCGCTGATCCTCCGAGCGCGGGGCTGAAGCGCAGCCGGAGACTCGGAGACAGGAGGTTACGCATGCGTGCGAGAAAACACGCGCTCCTGCGCCCCCTCCCGCTCTGAGAAAGGGAACTAACTGCTCCTTAGGGAACTGCCAAGGGTAGCTATCACCAACAGGGCCGAATCTTTTGCTGTTCTTTGCAGCCTACCCATCATGCGACCCACACACTCCAAATTCTTTGGAACGAGATTTCCCGTTGTGAAACTTAAATCACTTGCGCTGCAGCTTCATTTTATTTCTCAAAAAATACCCTCCCCCCACTCCCATGGAACAGTCTAGAAAACATCCTCGATCCAGAAACGTGCTCCGGTGCCCTCCCCACCCCACCTAAGTTCTGCCGTGGGTCTCCTGGGCCTTGGTTCATCTCTACACACCATTTCTTCGCCTGCCTCCTTCAGGAAACCTCTCCTGATTAACCCCGGTGGGACCGCGGCCATCCCAATTACCCGGGAGAGAGTGCCAGGCCAAGATGAAGGCAGAGACTGGGGGCAGAGGCGCCTAGCGAGCGGACCGGTTCCCGCCCCGCCCCCCCCGCTACGAAAGTCAGGCACGGCTCGGGGACACAGCTGTATTGGGAAGCGGAGGCTCCTACACAGTAGGAGGAGGCACGTCCCGGGAGGCCCGAGGACTCTGTACACAACGCGCGCGCGCGCGCGCGCGGCCCCAGCCCCGTCGGTCTGTCCATCCGCCCTGCGGCCCGCCCGCGGCCCAGTCTATGGGGGAAGCCCGGAGGGGCGAGTTAAGGCAGCTTGGCTGAGGGAGGGGGGAGTGGGAGTGCGCCAGTTCCCCCCGAAAAGCTGGCTCACTGAGGGGGCGAGCTTCTCACCTCCCACTCCTCTCTCGAGGACAGGGGGAAAGACGTCAATAAATAAACCCGAGGCGGGCTGGGGCCCCGGGAGACTCTTCAGAGTCCAGGAAGGCTGGAGGTGTGGAACGCGGAGACAGGGAGGGGATCTGTCCTTGGAGATGCGTCCATGCTCTTGGCCTTCGAGGGTACGGGCCTCAAGGGCGCCATCCGAGGACGTGGCGCAGCTCCCTTTAAAAGTTAAAATGGCTGCCGTTGGGGACACCCGACTGGGAGGAGGGCGAGACGAGGGGCGGCTTCGGGGGCAGCTGGGGCTTCTCGACGTCCACCCTCTTCAGAGAGCGGCCCCGATACCCCTCCGGCCGGCCCAGGTACAGGAGATGTCTCCCGGGACCCCCGCAGTACCTGGAGGGGCCCCCCGAGGGGACCCGAGTGAGCAGGGCGGGGGGCGCACGGTGCGTGGGGAAGGGCATCCTCCGGCTGCTCCCTACCCCTAGCCGGGGAGCAGGGGCGGAGAGCGCGGGCCGGGTGGACGGCGCCGCGCACTTCCCCTCGGGGGGCACGTCCAGCCGCAGCGGCGNCAAGTACAATACAGGGTTACAGAGGCCATGATAAAGTTTAGGATCATTGACACATAGGGACGAGGTGGTGATGGTGGTCCATCTCCCGAAGACACATCAGTAAACAAAAAAGCAGGGTCTGGCCATTTGATACACTGGAAGTGAAAATCTTCCAGTGTATCAAAGTAAGACATGTTCATTTTTTGAAACTTGAAAATTTCAGGAAAATAGTAAGATGGCAAAAATCATCCTTGTTCTTATCATCTAAAAAGAAATACTGCTGACCAGCTTCCAACAGGTCCTTCCTTTCTTTTTTCAAAAACTATTT
>LNAC01000309.1:821374-833296 GCA_002007465.1 Ailurus styani | reverse complement strand
TCACCAGCACGCGCGGCGCGGGGCCGCCCGCTGCGCTTCCGCCCCGCGCGCGGCCGGCGCCCTCCTTGGCGTTGTTCCCATTCTGGTTCCACTCCCAGGGGCCCCCAGCGTGGCGTAGGTGCTTGACCGGAAGCTCGGGCGTGGACTCCGGCGTGGGCAGACAGGCCACCTCCGGCGGGGCCACGGCCTCGGGGGGAGGCAGGAAGGTGGTGTAGAGCTGGGGCGTCGGCGCCCCGTCTCCGTCCTTGGACGGCGGCAGCTCCGGGCCCGCCCCGTGCAGCCGGGCCAAGCTGCGAAGGGAGAGAGGGCGCGGGAGCCCCGGAGTCTCGACGTCCTTGCTCCGCCGTCTGTGGGCTCGGCGACAAGCGCAGGAGACCAAGAGGCCAGAGACCGAGGCGCCCAGGGCGAAGGCTGCAGCAGCACAGGCCAGGAGGAGTGGGACGGGGACGGAGAGGGAGGCCGAGGCTGGGGGGAGGTCCCGGCGCACGCCTGCTGACCGAGAGGGAGGAGGGAGGCTCAGCCAAGGTAGGCGGCCGTGGGAGGGCAAGTTCTCTGTCCTGCTGCTGCTCAGCTTCACTGCAACACGGGCTGACCGTCCTCAGGATGACCTCCCCTCCCCGCAACACACACAGTCAATCCGCCACACTAGACCTCACACACAGGCTAGAGCTTGGGCCTGGGGAGTCCCCAACCCAGCTCTGGCCCCCGTTAGCCATGCCAAGAGCGAGTGCCGAACTCTGCCAGTGCAGAAGGCCGTGGCTCTGAGAAGCCCAGCTCTAGGGAGGGGAGGCTCCAGACAGGCATTAGTGAGCACCAAAGGCGGCAGTGAGGGCCTTAGAACCCTTCAAGACTCAGCAGCCCCACACTTCACTCCTATCCCTCCCAGCCAGCCCCCTTACCCTGAGTGTGAGCTCCAAGAGTGGAAGACTGGGGCCGGGGGTGGGCATCACTGGGGGGGCTGGGGGTCTCAGGGGAAGGGCCAGGACCCAGAAGCACTGGTGACAGAGACCAGGTCAGAGCCAGTGAGGCTCCTGTTTTCCACCTCTGACACCCGTTCAGTGGGTCCTCCCTACCCCCGCCCCCCCTTTGGAACCCAAAGGTCCAGAATGCTCCAGCCTCTACTTCCCTCTGAGTGTGGGGAAAGGTTCACCATGCAGGACATTCTTTCGTGTATTTTTTTTTTTCAAAAACTATTTATTAAGCACCCGACTGTGTGCCAAGCACTGAGCTATATATGCAGGGTGTTTGGAGGATGCTAACCCTCTTCTGAGACTCAGTGTGTGCGGGGAGCTGTCTGCTGCTGCCATGGAACACAGACGTGGGTGCGTGTGGGCCAAGCAAGGGAAGACGGCGGTGGGATAGGCAGACTCACCATAAGCAGAATCCCCTGTGCCAGACTGACTCCCTGTAGCTCCATCTATGAAGAAGGGAGGCAGAGGGTGACGATGAAGGCAGGGGGCAGTTTCATGAAGAACCACAGGGGGCGACTGTGCCACAGAAGTACAGAAACCCACACCTGGGCTGGTGGCTGATGGCCGTCACAGCCGTGTGCACCTGTGGCTACAGCTGCCCCTGGCCCTCTCTTTACCTTGGCAGTCGCCGTGCTCCGTGGATTCCTGGTTCCCAGCTGGGTCCACATCAGTCCTAGGAGGAGACGGACGTAGCCTAGGGTGGTTACACATCTTGCCCCCAGCCCCCACCCTGGCCCTCAGCTTCCTCTTCGAGCGGTGCAGACAGAACTTTCTCCTCGGGAGATCTGGGGGCCCCTCACTTACCCACCGGGTCCCCTGATATCCACACAGCCTCTGGAGCTGTGCCATCCACAGTATGGGTCCTGAGAAGCCAGACAGCTCCTGGGGAAAACGGAGTCGTGTGAGGCTCACCACTCTACACACATCCTGTGACCCTGCCCTTCCAAATCTCACCCGGGCCTGCAGGAGGCCCCTGGCCCCAGTTCCCATCCTGCTCTGTCCCAGCGCCTGTTCTAGGCCCTGGGCACTGCCCAACTGCACAATTCTCAGGGCAACCCTCCCTCCTGACCAACCCCCTGCATTTCCCTGCCGCCCCCCCCAATGCTGGCCCCCTCCTCCCCTGCTGGCCCTGGCAGGTCTGCCCTCAAGCCCCTCTCACCTCCGACAGGCCCCGTGCCGGGCACACCGGCTGAGAGGGAGGTAGATGATGCAGCCAGAAAAAGCCACAAAGAGCCTGTGACCTTCAGTGTCCAGCTCCAGCCCTATGACCCGCCGTGCCGTGTGGGCGGCCCGCTTCCCACTGCACCTAGGGTGAGCCCGGAAGGAATCAGAGATGGGGTAGGAGAGGTTCCTTTCTCCCTGGGTCAGTTAAAGAACAGAAGGTGGGGAGGCGCCCGAGCACTGACTACAACTCCTAGGGCTGCCCCACCACACCGTCTAGCTTCTTGCCATACCCCTCTACCCTACAGCTTCGGCCCCGTGGAAGCCAGTGCTGGAGGCCCCACCGCATCCCCAACGTCCCAGCTACCACCTCACTTCCCATTCCCGCTCTGCGGGGTGGGGGCGGGGGGCACCGCCAGACCCAGGCCTCACCTGGAGGGGCTGTAGGCATTGATTTCCTCCAGCAGGATGGGCTCACGTCCCCCAGAGGGCCCCCCTGGAGGCAGCACCTTCAGCACGGTCCCATCGTTGGAGCCCAGGAACAGGACTGTGGTGTTGCTGTAGGGACCAGCCCTACCATGCACAGCTAACTGGGTCAGTAGGGCCCTGGAGGGAGAGGCCTCAGTCAGGGCCACCCGACTGGCGAAGCTGGAGTGTCTCAAGGACAGCCCACGTGTCCCGGTGCCCACTCCTGGGTCCTTCCCCCAGCCCAGACTTTCCTGCTTACCTCCCTCCCTCCACATTCATGGCTTCTTCCTGCCACCAATGTGACTGACCGGATGAGGTCAGAGAAGGAGAGTGGCTGGGTGTGTGTGTGGGGGTGGGCAGCAGTTGTTCTTTTAGTGGCATACCTGCTGGTGAGGGTGAGCAGAGGCTGATGGGTGGCTGGCGGCACAGCAGGGTCCAGCAGTGGGTGAGCCTTGATGAAGGTCAGGACATCATCGGGGAGGTCCCGAGAAGAGGGGAACAAAGCAGCCACACCGACTCCCGCACAGGATCCTGGCCTGGTAGGCGCGTGGGAAGGGGCAGCATTAGGACAGGGAGCCAGGGCTTGGTTAGGCCCTGTGCCCTACACTAACGGCTCTCACACTCGATTGGTAACCCTTGCTCTCCCCCTTCACACAGACGTTCATACTACCCACTTCCCCCTTCCCTACAGCCCACCAGTCCCATGCCAGCCAGCTGAGCCCCCTCCCCATAATCCCATAGACCCTCTTCATAATCCCATGTGGGAACACACTGCTGGCTTCTGCCCCCCCCCAAAAAAACCCACTCCCATCCTGGGTACCTGGGGGAGGGAACCCTGTCCTCAGACACAGGTGTCCAGGCCCCATCCAGACTCCTCTGCTCCTTGAACTTGCCCTCAAACCCTCGCTCGATATCATCCAGGTAGAAGGCACAGACCGCAGAGCCAGGGATGCTGAAGGAGCCAGAAAAAGATGGGGGCTAGGTGTTGGAAGGGATCTCACAGCCCCTCCCAGGAGAGGAACCCTTAAGCACCATGTTAGGGGGCGGAGCCTTAGATGGCGAGGCAGCCACCTGGGGGCCATGCTGGGCGCAAAAAGAAGCGCAGGACAGCAAACTGGCCTTGAAGGGAGTTTCCCCTCAGGGTAGAGGCATCAGGAGGCTTTGAGAGGGGAGCTTGGACGCTGGTGGGGCAAGGAGCAGCTTGGACCACATTGGTTAGTCTGGTACTAACCTATTGGTCTGGGTGGTGAAGACCCCAAAGAGAGCGGAGCGGCCATACAAGTCCACAGGCCCAGTTAAGGCCTGTAAGACGTCAAAATAGAAGGTAGAATCCCCAGGGACAGAGCAGTTGAGCCTCAGCTTCAGGAAGGATGTCCAGTGGCGGTCCAAGGCCCGAGGCGAGCCGCCCATGTCACGCTTACACACACGGGCCACTCGGGAGAACTGGACCTGGGGGAGGAGAGCGGGGGACGCGGAGAACAGTGAGGGCCTCGGGGCCAGAGGGCCGCTGGGCTGGGGGGATATCTGGAGCACCGGGGCACCAAGGGACAGACGCCAGGGCCACAGCAACGCAAGAGTATAGTCTGGAAGCTCGGACTGGGTCAAGGATGCGGGACGTGGCAGGATGTGGGGGCACAGGGTTGGGGGCTACTCTGAGTAGGGGCTCAGAGTCCAGGGGGTTGTGTGGTGGACCTGAGGGCCTGCAGCTCTCCCCTGACTCTGACCAGCTCCTCGGGATCCAGAAGAACCCTCTAGCTCCCCACTCTGGGGGCTCCCCTCCTTACCCTTCCCAGTCGGGCATCCTCCACAGAGACCTCGCGGAAGAAGAAGTAGACATGGTCTCCATGCTCCAAGGCGTGGACAAAGTGCGGCTCTGAAAGGGGAGAGACAGGAACGGCCCGCTCAGAAACGGCCGGCCCCACGCAACCTCTTGTCTTGGCGTACACACACACGGTACCACTGCCATCCTGCCCGCTCCCTGCCACAGCCCTCCCCCTGTACCTCCTCCCCGCGAGCAGCCCCGCCTAGCCGCCCGCCCTCAGGCCCCTCTGACCTCTGAGCCACTTGGAATCGTACTTGGCGGAGCGGAGTGGAGGCTGAGGACCGAGGCTTCTGTAAACTACAGCATCACTAGCCTGGAAGTCTGCAGCCGTGGCTGAGTAAAGGCTGCCCTCTGGAGGGGCGGGGAGGGTGGGGTCAGGGGAGGGCACAAGGATCTGGCTCTTCTTGGGTCTCCTAACCCCCACCTCCCTCAGCCTGGCCCTGCCCCCTAGCTCAACCCTCCACTCAGGAGCATGGGCAAAGAGCAAATGGGGAGAAAGGCTAAGGCGGGAGCCCCCTCCTGCCACAGGCCCGCTTCTCACGCGCCTAGGTGCACACCTGCAAAGACGGCCACGTTGGACTGGGTGGCATCAAAGGGGCATCGAGCCTGCCCACTCAGCTCTTCACCCTCCTGCTGCAGTGAAGTTACCTGGAGGCAGAGGGAGCAGGTTCTCAGAACCCTTGAGGTCTTGGAGTCTAGCTCTGTAGCCCGCTCCCTTGCCTTTGCCCCACCCCTTCTGGACCCTTGCACGTGGCACTCCCATTCTTCCACCGTGGCTGGCCCGTCCCCACCAAACTGGTTGCCCATCGGGTTCTCTTCCCACTCCCATCCGGCCCCTGCTGCCCCCGCCTGCGCCTTTGTACCCCGTAGCTGCGGCACACGGGGCTGAATGAGTTCGTTCCACAGGCAAGGAGTGTCTGGGAGTCCCAGGGAACGAGAACACGAATGTAGTTGTGGCACTCGTCCTAGAGAATCCAAAATTCTAGGTCAGCAACCGGAGTCCCTGCGACAGGGGCAGGGGGCGTGGGATGTAAGGCCACCTCCCTTCAGCCAGTCAGAGCAGTGTGGGGTAAAGTCCCAAGTAAGCTATTCACTGCCCAGCAACTTCGGGCAAATTCTTGGGTCTGCTGGAGCCTCACTTTTCTGGGAAGAAAGGTGAAAATTACTCATTCCCTTTCCTGCACACCCCCCCCTCCCCCCGTGGCCTGGGATGGAAGTGGGTGGGAAAGTGGGCACAGTGCAGGACCGCTTGGACAGAGCCTGGAGGTGGGAAATTCTCCCCTCGGAATTCTCATCCCACTCCTCACCGTCAGCTTCCCCCGCACAGCGCAGTTCTCCATGTCTTGACTCCGCCATGTTAGATACTGAAGGGACAAGTAGAGGAGGGAACATCACAACTGGATACCCCCTCACACTATGGCTCCTTTTGGAGTCCTCGTCCCACCCCCTTGACCCTCAGCCTCATCTCCATGCCCCTACCTCCTCCCACACGCCCCTCACCTTGTTGGGCACCAGCCCCACCCCTTCTTCCTGGGCTTGAAGATCAAAGGAGAAAACGTGATCCCTGAAGAGACAGGTAAGGAAGGATCAGAACCAAGCCTTGGCACCCCACCTGAGCTCCTTAGCGCCCACCCTGCTCAGGTTCAGCAGCTCAGAGACAAACAGTGCAGACCTCCTGCCCTCTGTCCTCCCCCTTACTCCATGCCTTGGCATTTGTGCTCTGGGTCCAAGCATGTCATGTCCCATGGCTTGTACACCTGCACGTGTCCCCTGCAAGCTGCTGCAGGGGCCATGCAGGTCCCATGGCTGCCCAGGAGCATGCATGTCGGTCCCACAACTGTGCCACGGTCAGTTTACCGGGCAGCCACTAGCAAGGTCCGGTTCAAGGTCAGGAATCTCTGAAAGTCCAGCCCAAGTTCTGCAACCACAGCATCATCCTCCAGGCCCCGGAACCAGGATAATGGGGAAGTACCTGGAAGACACAGAGAGGTGGGGGCTGAGGGCCAGCCAGACACCACACGCTCACTCGGTACCCTTCCCAACCAGATGAAGCCCAGCCCGGGCGTCGTGGAGGGGCGAGACGAGTTGTGAGGTAAAGCTGCTAATACAACTATTAATACAAAAAAAATACAACTATTAATATAACTATTAACAAAATAATGCTTGCTAACTGAGCACTTAACTTCTGCCAACCACCGTGTTAGCACTTGAGAAAATGCTAATACATTTTCTCAGTACATGTATCGTTTAAATACAGCCCCGTGAGGGAAGTACTAATAGTGGCCCCATTTTACAGATGAGGAAGGAGCCTGTGGCTTCAAGCCGTTAAGGAATTCGCATAACTCGTTTAGCTTGGAAGTGGCAGGCAAGGGGTTCAGGTCCAGGTCTGTCTGACTCCAGAGCTGAACTCAGTCCCTTCTCGGAAGGCGGTGGGGCAAGTGCTCCCCTCTAGTTCCCGCATTGCTTGCTGTCCCATCTGGAGCACTTACTCCAGTTCTCCCAGCCCTCGAGGTTCTTCAGACCTCCTCTGACCCACTCTGGCATCCACGGGCCTGACCATGGCGACCTTGATCATCATCGCTCCAAGGGAGCTCAGAGTTCAGGGATCGATGTCTTAGCATTTGTACGGTGCTTAAGCCGGCACACATAAATGCTACTCTTACCTCCCAACCCTCCCTCCCAGGGACCCGGCTGCAGTTCTTTCATCCTCGGAATTACTCTAAATCGTACACAAATAACAGGAACCTGCAAATAAAGTTTTCTCTTCTCAGAAAAAAAGTGGGTTCGTGGTTTCCCTCACAGCGGACCTCGGCTCAGTTGTGGAGCAGATAGCGGACAGGGAGATGAGAGGTGTGGGGCACTGCTGAACTGGCCCCAGGCCTCCCTCGTGTAACTAATAATAATAGCAAACACACAAAACATTCAGTGTGTGCCAGACAGCGTTCTTGGCACTTTCCGTGGATACCCTTACTTAATCCTAAATAACCCTAAAGAGGGAGAATACGATTTGTCATCTTCATTCTGCCGATGAGGAGACTGAGGCAAAGAAAGGTCCTGCAGCTCCCGAGCAGCTGGGCAGGGATGCAAACAAGCCAAGGTGTCTGGTCCGGCCGGGTCTGTGTTGTCAACCCCCGCGTGACAGCACGGCCTCAGAGCGCAGAAAGCGGGCTCAGCAGCGGTGTGCAGCCGGGGCCTGAGTGCTTCGTGCCTCGCCGCACCTTATCTCCCACCCTCCCTCGCTGGGGTCTCAGTGCTGAACTCACACAAAGGGGGGCGAGGGCACTCACCTTGCAGGTCAGAGGTCAGCAGAGGGAGGGGGTCCTGGGGAAAGGCCGCCTGGGTGTGGGGAAGTGAGAGCACCAGCAGCAGGAGCAGCAAGGGCGTGAAGTGGGGGGCACGGGGCATCCTGTGCGGGGCAGCTCAGGCCCCAGGGGGTGCCCCCTCACCCATATGCCGGCCCTGGAAGGAGACAGAGAAGAGTCGGGGTGGGGCCGAATCCCTTCACCTTTAACACCGGCAGGCTGCTCCCCTGATCTATCCCCAGAAGACCTTGCAGGCTGGGGGAAACAACCCTTTCTCTGGCATTGCCTCAGTGCCAGCCAGCTGCCACTGTCACTCAGGACCTTTCTCTCTCCAGCTGGCCCAGACTGGCTGGTGTGAGGCCTGCAGGCGTGACCCCAGGTAAGGACAGGACACACCCGCTCCCCTTCCAAGCCTTCTCACTCAGCCTCCTCTCTTCTCTCCTGACTGGGCCTGGGACATTCGGTAGGTGACACCTCCTGGCCCCCCTCTTGCTAACCCCTTCTCAGTTATAATTAGACACTGAAGCCTTAAAATTATAAATAGTGACTCCTTGGCACTGGGAGGAGGAAGAGGGCACCATGTCTGCCTCCCCCTCCCTCACAGACCCCCGTGGCTCCCAGCCGGCCTGTGCCCAGACAGAGGCAGCTGCGAGGAAGCCATCCCCCTCTGTAGGGGTGAGGCAGAACAGAGTGGGGGGGAGGAAGCCTAGGGGTCGTGGTCCTGATCTAAGTTCATGGTTCGAGGGACCCTCCCATTGCTGGGGAGAAGTTGGGTAGGGAGGGGAGTGGTGGGGGGGGCTGCCTTAGCCAAAAATGAATCTGCATCAAAGCCAGATCAGAGGCTAAATTTAGCTCTGGCTGCAGCTGTCTGCCCGACCACTGTGCCCCCTCCCAGCCTCTCTAGCCCCCTGTTCCCTCCCGGCTCCGAAGAACCAGTACACGCACTTGCACTTGACTAGGAAGAGCAGAACCACCCCCTGTGAGGAGCCAGGGAGGGAAGTGGCTGTACTGGTGAGGAGAAATGGCTGAACATGTATGTCCCTCTCTCCCTTCCTTCCCTCATCGGGCTGCCTCAAAATGGAAATATAAATAATTCAACGACAGGCAGGCAATGGTAGCCCAAAGTCCAGGAAAAGATGGATATGGTCGAAGGGACGGGAGACAACCTTCCTTCCCACCAATCAGCTCCGCCACCCACCCCCAGCTGAGCCTGAGTGGAACCCCGGTGGGAGGGGTACACCAGCGTCCTGCCCTCCTTCCCCTCAAACTGAAGCGAGGGGCTCAAGAGCTCCCGAAATCAGGGCACGAAGGGTGAGGAGCCTTTCTTGCTGTGAACAGACAGCTATTCTTCACCAATCCTTAGGTGCTCATCCTGCCATGTCCCTTAAAGAAACGACCCAGGGCTTCCAGGTCCAGCCCATTCCATCTCCCCAGTTCTACTCTTGGAGTCAGAACCCAAATGTACCCCCACCCCCAATCCAGCGTCACCGGTGGGGAGGCTGACGTCAGATGGGGTCCCAAGAGGGCTGGAGGAGGGGTAGGGGTAGGAACACCTAATGACCCCCCTCCCCGGGGACAGAGCAGTCAGCTAACTAACGACCCTCTGGTGCTGAAAGGCTAAGCCTCCCTAACCGCCCCCCCCCATGTTTCCGGATGCTATTGCTCCCAAGGGAAGAGAAAGGGACACGGCAGCCGGTCTCCTATCCTCCCCCTCCAAGTTGCCCTGGGCAACTGGTATCTTCACCCAGGAAACAACTTTGGTCTCTGGCAAGTGGGGAGAACAGCCAGACCCTCTTCCTGTTCCCAGGCCATGCCGGCTTCCATCTCCTGCCCTCAGGAGCTGCTGCCCTTTTCTTACCTGGGGTGGTGACTCCTGTGGGGGTTTGAGGGGGATAGGAGACCTCTGACCTGATGGAAGAAGGGACAGGAGGGAAGAGGCTTAGTTACACCTCTTTACCACATCCCTTAAAAGAACATATGAAAATTTAGAAGTCTACTGAGGCCAGGGTAGGGGATGTGCTGCCCTGGAAGAGTTGGGGGGGGGACTGGAGGGGGCGGGTAGTTGACATTGAGCTTGATTACAAAGGTGCTGGCCGCTTTGTGCCTAAAGATGTGAGGGCAGGGGTTGGGGCTGGCTCCTAGCCAGAAGCTCCTGGAATTGCAGGACCAGTCTTGGGGAAAAGGTTGACTGGGAGAGTTTGTGGGGGCATGATGACCACTCCCACATTAAAACCCTCAGAATCCAGCAGCCTTCTTAGCAAAAGCACCCTAGCTGGGGACAATAGAGGCTAATTTGCATCTCATTTACATGCTCTTCATTTCTAGGCAAAATGCTCTGATAGCAAGCACCCCCAGCCCCTTCCTTCTTCCCTGAGAGAGCAGGTCCTGTCTCCCTCCCACCCAATGTCTCTGCACCCCACCCCCCAACTTAGACTGGATTAGTCCAGCCTCTGAAAACACTTGGTTGGCCTTTGCATTGGCCCCCTAGACTTAAGTATAATATATCTTTAAGAGGGCTTCCCATATCTGTTTTTCGAGGAGCAGTATCTAAGCAGTCCCCATCCCACCCCGGGCCTGGGGAAAGGCTTACTCCGCTGAGACCAATCCCAGCTGCATAATGCCCCCATCTGAAGCAAATGGGGGAGGCCTGCCCGTCTCTATCACCCCCTCCAAGGTCCTCCCTTTTGCTGGGAGAGGAAACAGCCAGCCCTTCTCTCTCCTCCTGGCCCTTGCAGCCACCTCTGGGGAGTGGCCAGGTCATAGCCAGAGTCACGACCAGAGTCTAGGGGGGGCCGGGGAAGGGATGGAGAAGGGGAGACTGGGCTGGGGACAATAGCAGGAAGCTCTCAGGCTGATTGCCCGCCCCAGTCCACCTTCCTCTGGGGGAGCAGAGGAGAGGTAGAGGGGGTGAGGGGCGCGCCGAGAATTCTCGAGGAACAGGCTGAAGGCGCCTTCCCTTCTCCAAGACATTTCCCCCACCCCCAGCCCCTGGCTCCTAACCTACCCTCCCTCGCACCCAGCCCCCAACCAGGATAATCCAGGTGTCAAGACCCTGGCATAAGGTGGGCCCAGGGCCAGGGGCTCGACGTGTCTCCCCTTCACTGGATCTGGGGCTCCGAGAGGGGCGGGTAGCAGAGTCTGGGCCGGGACCGGGTCCCAGAGCCACGTTAGCGGGAGGAGGGGCTGGAGGGGCCTGCAGGCGCAGACAGAGTGGGGATGGGAGCGGGGGTTGGGGAGCGGAGGCGGGTCTCCGAGGCCAGAGAAACAGGGCCAGAGGCTGGGAACCGACGAGGGCAGGCCTGCGGCCAGTGCTGAGCAGGGTCCGCGGGCTCAAGGTGCAGTCTCCAGCCAGGCTCTCCTCCTTTGGAGACCCTGGTCTAACAAAGCCCCGGGGTGAGTGGGGTGAAGGAAGGAGAAGGGCACGGGGACTGTTGTTTCTCTGGGGGGCCCCCCTTCCCCGACTCTGCCCAAGCCAACCCCCTGAGAGGTGCTCAGACTCCCGTTTGCACAAGGACAGAGGTGCAGGCGTCACACCAAAGTCCGGGACGACGCGTCCCCCTTCCCATCCCTGCAGGGACATCGAGAGGGTCCAGTTCTCCGCGGGTCTCAGAGCCTTAGTTTCCCTGCTGGGGAGGCAAGGGACCAGATTTTCCACCCTCTGCACGGTGCGCGCCTCAAATAATCGCCTTTTGCGCTCCCTAACCCAGAGGACGCGACTCGGAGAAACCCGGTGGGAAGAGGCGCCCGGACCCTGCGCTCAAGAGTGCATTGACGGGGTTCGGCCACGGTCCCCTCCTCCCTCCGTGCACCCCAACTCCGCTGACCCTCTCCGTCAGGCAGGCACACAGAGCGCTGGCACCCTCCCGGGTCCCTCTCGCACTTCGGAAGGTTGTCCCCAGCCTGCGGCGCCCCGGGTCCTCCTCGCCTCCCTGCAACCCCATTCCCGCTCCGGGGGTACTTGCTCCGAGATCCGGGTCAGCGGGACCAAGATCGCAGCGGGCGGGCAGCGGCCCCGCGCCGCGCCGAGTTCGCAATCCGTGATTGGGGCTCTGGCGAGACGTGACGAGCGTCCGAATGGGATGGAGCTCGGATCCGACCTCCCGGGCGCAGTCGGGTCGGGCGAGCCCTGGGTCCCAGTCGCAGCCCCGACTCCCGCCGCGGCTCGGCGCAGGAAAACAATGCGACCGCCCGGGGCTCT
>LNAC01000309.1:785965-817178 GCA_002007465.1 Ailurus styani | reverse complement strand
AAAAAAAAAATCTTAAAAAAAAAAAGTCAGATGCTTAACTGACTGAGCCACCTAGGCACCCCTTCCTCCTTCATTTTTAACTTTTCCTTTTTCTACTGACATTTTCCCCTCAGTATCTACACATTCTCAAGGATTTCGTATGATTAAAAAAAAATCTCAATTTGCCCTTGATCCTGTCTGTATTTACTTATCACTCAGTTTCTTTCTTCCCTTCACAGGTAAACTACAGAGCCTCCTATACTCATTGTACCCATTTCCCTATTCTCATTCACTTCTCAATCATCTTATTTTTTATCCCCATTAATCCACTGAGATTGTTCCCATCAAGGCCATTAATGACCTCCCTGTCACATTCAGTGAACGGTTCTTCAGTCTTTATCCTTTTGCCCTCTTTATGGCATTTGACCTTATTAACCTCTCCTGCCTTGAAATGCTCTCCTCTTTTGGCTCCTGGGTACTTCCTCTTGACAGAAACTAGGGACTTAATAAGTATATATTTTTAATTAAAAACATTTTTTTAAAGATTTATTTACTCATTTTAGAGAGGGAGAACACAAGCGGGAGGAGCAGAGGGAGGAGAGAGAATCTCAAGCAGACTCTGCGCTGCGCATAGAGCCTGGAGGCGGGGCTCAATTGCACAACTCTGAGATCATGACCTGAGTGGAAACCAAGAGTTAGATGCTTAACCCGACTGCACCACCCAGGTGCTCTAATTTGTATTTTTTTAAATGAATGAATGACTTCACTTCTATTACTATGACCTCTCTTTCTCAGCCTTCTCTGACCTCTCCTTAAATGTTGGTGTTCCCTAGGGTCATGTCCTTAGCCATCTCTTCTTGCTCTACACATTCTCTCTGGTCAAGATAACCCACACCAAACCTAACGATAATGACTTACGTGGGGCACCTGGGTGGCTCAGTCAGTTAAGTGTCAGACTCTTGGTTTCACCTCAGGTCATGATGTCAGGGTCGTGAGATCAAACCACAAGATGTGCTCTGCGCTAAGCATGGTGTCTGCTTAAGATTCTTTCCCTCTCTCTCCCTTTGCCCTTCCCCCTGCTCATGCTCTCTTATTAAATAAATAAATAAATAAATATCTTTTAAAAAAAGTAATGACTTATGTGCTGTTCCTTATAAAATCTAGCTATTCAACCTAGGTCTTTCTCCTAAGCTCTAAACTCACTTTTACAACTGCTTATTGGATACGTCCATTTGGATTTTCCATAGGTTTTTACCACTCAGTGTAAAGACAGGAAGCTTTGTCTTTTACCTTTGTATTTCCAGCACTTAGTCATAATGCCTGGCATTTGGTGAGTGGAGGAAGGAATAAATGCATCAAAGATGTGAACTACTTTCNATGTGGCTATCCAATTGTCCCAGCATCATTTGTTGAAAAGACTTTTCTTAATTTCACTGAATTGTCTTGGCACCCTTGTTGAAAACCAAATTGGCATAGATGTATGGGTTTATTTATAGACTCTCCATTTTATTCCGTTGATCTACAAGTGTGTCCTTATGCTAGTACCACACAGTATGTTGATTACTATAGCTTTGTAGTAAGCTATGAGTCCCTTACTTTTCAAGATTATTTTTGCTATCCCTTGCATTTCCATATGAATTTTAGGATCAGCTTGTCCATTTCTGCAAAAAAGGAAGTTGGGATTTTTTTTTTTAAAGATTTTATTTATTCATTTGACACAGAGAGAGAGATTACAAGTAGGCAGAGAGGCAGGCAGAGAGAGAGGAGAGAGGAGGAAGCAGGCTCCCTGCTGAGCAGAGAGCCCGACGCAGGCCTCGATCCCAGGACCCTGGGATCATGACCCGAGCCAAAGGCAGCGGCTTTAACCCAATGAGCCACCCAGGCGCCCTCTTCCTAGAATGATTTGAGAGCACTGATCTTAACTATGATGCAATCTCAGCTAAACAGAAGAACAGGAATGTTCCCTCTGCATATTGTCCCAGATAACTGGTTTATCCAATTAAGTGCAAAACATTTTCACTTTCATTTTAACTGTTTCAAATAGGATCATTCAAAAAGGCATTATTAATTTCCTGTGGATTAAATATAGTGGGAAGAGCACGACTGGGTCATTAAGACCTAGACTGAGCTATGGTGTATGACTTTGGATAAATCACTTCTAAGTCTGCATCTGCCATCTGTGAACAGTCACTTTCCCTGCTTGCCTACCTCACAAGCTCAAGTAAAGTAATGCAGGTGAAATGTTTCGTAAATCCAAAAATATTTCACACATTTAAGATGCCATCACTTAACCAGTTGTTTCCTTACTCAGAGGAAACACTGCGAACTTAATTGTTCAGGAAAATAGTGAGGACACCAAAGTCTAGAATATATGTGGCTAATACTGTGTCATTCTCTTCTATACGGCCACAAATGCTAGTTTTCATTTGTCTCCTTTTTTGTTTTCCTAGTTCCCTCTTTTGATCTGTGCGAATTTTTTTTTTTAAGATTTATTTATTTGAGAGAGAGAGAAAGAGAATGAGCAGGGGGAGGAGCAGAGGAAGAAACAGACTCTCCACGGAGCAGGGAGTCAGACGTGGGGCTCCATCATAGGACCTTGGGATCATGACCTGAGCCAAAGGCAGCCGCTCAACGAACTGAGCCACCCAGGCACCACAATTTGTGTGAATTTTCATTGTTACCAGTACTCTTGCTTCTAAAAGTTCCTCTTTCCTCTTTTAATTTGCTGCTAATTACATGCTGTGGGTGCAGAGGTTACTCAAAATGGGTACAGATTAAAAGAAAATAAAGACTTGCCCATGAATGAATTAAATGCACAATATAACAGGTAACTGTTATGTTATTTCCCCCTTATCTCCTGGTTCTTGGGTGGGTTTTGAATTTATTCTTTCAGCCAATATTGATCAAGCACAGTGTGTGCCAGACACTCTGCGGGCTATAAGGCATTAGCCTTGCCCTCATGGAGTTTACAGGCTAGTAGGGATGTAGTTAATAAAGTCACAAATTACAGTGAAGTGACTCATTCTAAGAGGGAGGTAGACAGTTCTAAAGGACTATATATCAGAGGGGTCTAATGTGGTTTACAGACTCGTGATGGCTCCACAGATTTGACTATCCAGCCTCAGCTGAATGCTGAGTAGGAAGAGGTGTGTGGGGGAAGAGTTCCAGGCAGAGAAACGAGTAGTGGGAAAGTCTAGAACACAGGACAAGGTGGAAGGAGAGGGACAGCAACCACACAGGGTGAGTACTGGAGGAACTGAGAGAATTTGCAACACAGCTCTGCTACAAGGGGCAGATAAAGCTGAGGACAAGGAACAGACTCGAGAAGCCAGGGACGTCAATGCATAAGGAACTGGTAGCAGAATTCTGGATTCAGCAAGTATCACTGTATTTGCATCTTCCTGTATTCACACTTCCCTTCTTTTCAATTAGATTGCACATTTCTTTTAAAAAGGGCTCTTGCCATCCCTGTTGTTTTGGCAGTGCCACCTATGACTGTCTCCAGAACGTATGATCAGTGACTTCATCAGAGGATGATGCCACATTCATTATGAGGTCGAACTCACTGCCTCATAATCTTGTGAGGTAACTGGCACAGGCTTGGGAATCACACAAGGCCCTCTGTGGGCCATTTAACCAGCTCTCGAATTTGGGGACAGACTATTTAACCTCTCGAAGCCTCAGCCTTTTCTGATCAGCGAACAGGATACAGCGACATTTAATTCATAAGGGTACCAGAGAGTTAAAGGAGATATTTACATAACATGAAGCAGAGTGCACTCAACAAATTCGAGCTCTGGTCTCTGCTCACTTCCCTCTCCGGAACTCCAGTCCACTCTTTTCCATCTGCCCCCACACCTTGCTCCTTAGCCATTCTGTCTCCTTTGCACTTTGGAAGCCTCCCTCTCCTTCCTCTCCACCTGCTCCTTTGCTCAGCCTACAAATGTCCTCAAACCCTGAGCTAAAAATAGTCCTTCAGTCTAGCTCCCCACCCCCTTAAGCAACCTGGAAAGTAGCTTCCTCTTCATCCCCTTACCATCATATTCTCCAAGGAGTCAGCATTTCCCAGTCTAGGTTGTATGGTGGCAGGAGGGGAGGGGGCGGGGGCGGGTTCAGCTCTGGACTCTGAGGTGAGAGATGGGAATAAGGAAGGGGCCAAGACTCAACCACTGTATCCAAGAGGCAGAACCCTTTACTGTGGTGTCAGTGCTATGAGGATGGCTTCTACTTCCAAACCTCAATTTACTCTTTAACTTTTGCCAACCAGCCAATGGTTCCAATCCTTCCCCTTCTGCTGCAACTTCTTCTAAAATCACCAAAGCTTGAGGTCTCTCATCAGGCCTCATCCTGTGCTGAAGCAACCTAAACCCTGATCCAGCAGGCCCTCCCTCAAACCCATTCCCACCGAGCTCTTGATGTCTCTCCCCTGATCCGAAATGCCGAATGTCTCCCTACTGCCCACAGGAGAAGTGTGAATGCTTGAGCAAATCTGTTAAAGCCTACCACGAGCTGTTTTTCCTTCTTTACTTCTTTCTCGAACAACCTGGGTTGCAGACATACAGAATAAATCAGCACTTCCTGAGTATGCCCCATATTACCTTTATTTGTTGAATGGCTTATGCTTATTCCCATCGTCTGAAGAAGCACTTATCCCCCATCTCTGCCTAGTAAATACTTGAATCCATCCTTCTCATTCTGCCTCTTCAGCCATCCTATCAGAAATAATCTAAACCTCTTTACTCTCATTATTCTTCCAATTTCCTTTTTTTAAAGACTTTATTTATTTATTTGACACAGAGAGAGAGATCACAAGTAGGCAGAGAGGCAGGCAGAGGGAGAGGGGGAAACAGGCTCCCTGCTGAGTAGAGAGCCCGATCATTACCCTGAGTTCATGACCTGAGCCGAAGGCAGAGGCTTAACCTACTGAGCCACCCAGGTGCCCCATATTCTTCCAATTTCTATTAAGTTAATGACGTCATTTGATTTGCATTGTAGTCACATATGCTTAAGTTTATCTCCCTGACAAGGCTGTCTGATTCTTTTTTTTTTTTTTAAGATTTTATCTATTTATTTGAGAGAGAGAGAGAGAGAGAAATCAAGCATGAGCGGGGAGGGGCAGAGGGAGCAGGAGCAGCAGACGCCCTGCTGAGCAGGGAGCCCATCTCAGGACCCTGGAATCATGACCCGAGCCGAAGGCAGACTCTTAACCAACTGAGCCACCCGGGTGCCCCAAGGATGATTCTTGATGGTAAATATTCTGTCCTCGTTCAGAAACTGTAACTTACCTTCCGTTCTGCATCCCTGTAGCAGCTACAAAGCACAGGAAGCAGGCTCGTTGCCTCTAGTGGTTCAATGCTGTGCTGACACCTGCTGGTCACATCTGGTTTGGCCGCCGTGGCCCCAGCACCTTCCTCTCTCGGTGCTGAGGGTGGGGACAGTCCATGCCAGCCCTTACCCAGCCAGGTACTGGAAGCCTCTGCTCGGGTACTGCTGCCCCAAGCACCAGCCATCCCTGGAGACTCCAGGAACACACGTCTGCTGGCCTCTGCCCCGAACTTTCCTCACTGACCCTCACCCTAGCAATTTGTACTTCATGTCCTTCCCAGAACCACATAAGAAGATCCCAAGAAACTGGGCATCAAGGAAATAAAAGATGCAGACAAACAATTTGAGAGCAGAGGATGTGCAACCCCTCCTCCTAACCTCACAAAACCAAGGCGATTTCCTGCAGAGTGCTATTCCTTTTAACCTTTGTTGCATCTCTAGGAGGCTGCTGGGCTACAGACTGTCTTAGGGACAGCGTGATGAACCGGAGGTTGAGCACAGAGTAGGAAGGCGGGGCTTGAGGGGTGGGGCCAAGCCAAAGGGCCTCTCACTTAGGAGCTTCTCCATTTGGTCAGCTCTCCTGGAACGTCCAAGGCAAGACTGGCACCCAGCGCACGCGCCAGGTGAGGGGCTGTCAGTGATAGAAGGATAGAGGCTTTAGGGGTGATGGTGGCAGAAGAGTCCCAGCTCTGTTAGTCTGAGCCTTCCATGTTGTGAGACTCCCCTTTGACAGAATTCTTGGGTCCCCAGCAGAGGCCCAGCTCAGTCTGCCCTGGGGGCAAGTTAGCTTCAGAAAGGAAGACACGGTTTGGGACGGTTAGAGAGGCAGGGCGGAGGGATGGGGGTGGTATGGGTGTGTGACAAAGTACTGAGAGATGTGAGGACACTGTAGGAGACACGGAAGGAGACACGAGGGCCAGGAGAAGAGCTTGGCCAGAGGATCGCAGGGCAGGACACAGACAAGAGAGAAAGGGAGGCTGAAGGGAGGGAGAGGACAGTGGACCAGATGTGAGATAACCATGGGTGCAATGAAGAGCTGGGTAACAGGAAGGCCAAGGAGGAAGGAAGGCTCACATGGAGCAATCTCCTCTTCCGGCTGTAGAGCCCGATCCAGAAAAGCCCAGGCAAGGCCAGGAGCAAAGAAGCAATATTCCAGGTTTGCACTGGACAGACACAGCAGGGGAAGAGTCTCCCCACCACAGTATCCATCTCCCTTGTGTCTTCAGACTCCCATTTTGGTTTGGGGGAGAGGGCGAGGCTGCTCTTCACTGCGGTAACAGCCACATCCTGCAGAGCAGGGGAGGGGGAAGTAAGAAGCAAAACAACCAGAACCACGGGCAAGGACCATGGGGAGAGAACCCTGGACATGCGGCGGTGATGTGCCACCAGGAGGGTCCTTGGTTCGGTGCCAGCAGTGGACCATGGGCCTCTAGTATTACCTGGCCCCCTGGAGGTGTCTCATGCTTCCTTAGTCTGCAGCAACCTCATTGAAAGCATTCCCGGGAAGGAGGTTTCTGAGGTTGGAAGCCCATTTTAATCATTTGCTAGTGCCACTGGCCCAGTCGATGGGGACGCTTACCTTACAAAGGGTTGGGAAGACTGGGACAATCCCCATAAAGCACTGGCTTTATCTGGACTCCTGGGACCCCCATCTCACTCACTTCCTTAAAGGCAGTACCGCACATGAGCTGCCACGGACTCTTCCAGTCGGGGAGAGGGCTGTGTCTGACCTTGGGTCAGTTATTTAAAGCAAGCCTCAGCGTACTGGGCTGTAAAGCAAGGACAGTAACGGCCACACCTCGCAGATGTCTGGCCTATGGTCAGGGTCGGCCACAGTCACTGTGAGAACTAGCCGCCAGGTAAGCCTTATCTTTTCCCCTGCAGGCCAGCAGCGGCGACTTCCCCTTCGGCTGCACTGGTTGGGGGCTAGCGCCCTATGTGCCCTCACGCCCCCCGCTGAAGCTGTCACTGTCCCTCTGGGAGGGTGGAGCTCAAGATCTCCTACAGGTCCACAGGGAAAGAAATGGGAACAAGGCATATTAGACTGAGGCGCCCTGGGGCGGGGGGGAGATGACAGAGAAAGAGGACAACGAGATAGAAACTGGAGAAAGCGGGGAAAGCCGTTGCTGTCTTTCCAAGGAAGCCTGTGGCCTTTCTTCCAGTGACTGACCGCGGGCCCCCCTCCCCCTCCGCCAGGAACCATGGAGTCCTTCAGCTCAAAGAGTCTGGCGCTGCAGGCGGAGAAGAAGCTCCTGAGTAAGATGGCCGGTCGCTCCGTGGCGCATCTGTTCATGGACGAGACGAGCAGCGAGGTGCTCGATGAGCTCTACCGCGTTTCCAAAGAGTACACGCACAGCCGGCCGCAGGCGCAGCGGGTGCTCAAGGACCTCATCAAGGTGGCCGTCAAGGTGGCCGTGCTGCACCGCAGCAGCTGCTTCGGCCCCGGCGAGCTGGCCCTGGCCGCCCGCTTCCGCCAAAAGCTGCGCCAGGGCGCCATGACCGCGCTCAGCTTCAGCGAGGTGGACTTCACCTTCGAGGCGGCCGTGCTGGCCGGCCTGCTGACCGAGTGCCGGGACCTGCTGCTCGAGCTGGTGGCGCACCACCTCACGCCCAAGTCGCACGGCCGCATCCGCCGCGTGTTCGACCACTTCTCCGACGCCGGCCTGCTCACCGCCCTCTACGGGCCGGACCTCGCCCAGCACCGGGCCAAGATCTGCGATGGGCTCAGGAAGCTGCTGGATGAGGGCAAGCTCTAAGGGCCCGGGCCCGGCCCCGGCACGGTCCCCGGGAGCCGCGACACCCGACTGAGAAGGCGACAGCGCATGGGCTCTCTCGCCCTGCGCGGCTGCACTAATGCTTCTCAATCCTCAGGCTTCAGTCTTTCCCCAGAGTGCTTTTGCCTCTGAGACCACCCCACCCCCAAACTGCTGGTGGAGAAGCAGCAAAGCTGAGGGTGGAGGCCTCTCTCCCACTCCAGCCCCCGGACAGGAAACAAAGCTGCCTGAAAAAAGACGAAGTGAAACTTGGATCTCTATCTCCACCGTGAGGGACATTTGAAACAGGGAAGCCCCCTCCCTGGGGAACTAGGGGGAGAGGACATAGCCCATCTAACCCTTCAGGGGACACTAAAGACAGAAGGCCGAAGGGGGGCCCCCTGGAGCCATCCTAGACCTCCAGCTCCAGGCAGAGCCTGGATAGATACCAGAGGCTCTGTTCCAGAGCGAGGAAGAAGGGGCTAGGGCAGGGGAGATTCTCACCGGGGAAATAAAACTACTAAAACATGCACAGGGCTCAATGTTTAATCTCTCCACATTCTTATACCTTACGACCATCACAGAGGCAACAGATAGAGAAACACCACTTATTTCACCTCTCACCATTTCCATGCGAGAGACTGAGGCGTAGTTCCAAGTATCATTGGGGTTTCCTTGCCTACTTCCACTTAAAAACTAAAACAACAAAAACAACAAAAAACCAACTATACCGCAGATCAGTGCTACAAATTGCAAATAAATATGCAGTGAGGAGCAAGGCATAGATCAACAGGCTCTGGTGGAGAGGGAGCGTAACAAAGAAACTCCTACAATAAAAAGTCTCTCCCAACTGTCCTCCTCTTCAAGGGTAATTCTTTCATCCCTTAGCTTCACATAGGCTGAACAGAGGAGCAAGTTAGAAGGGTGAATTGGTGGCATGGAGAGTTCCAGTCCCTACATTGCTGTTTTCCCTCAGAGCAAGAGTTATGAAGAAGTTATGAACTGGTTAGTCAAAACTGAGCCCAAATTCTTTACTTTGAGATTGGGGGAAAGGCCCAGCACTGCCTGCCATTCTCTGCAGAAGGGCTAGATCACAGACTGCCCCATCCTCAGTAACATGCTTGCCTAAGAAGGTGGGGAAGGTAGGGAACCGGCAGTCACTGGCTTGCTGTTCCTGGATTCCCCTCACCCCAGAGCTATAGAAATCCTATTTCTTCATTACAAGAGGGAAACAATAAGATACAGCAAATAAATACTACTTCAAGATAGCACCAAATAAATTAGGTAATATAGTGTGAAGTGGGGAGGAGGCTGGGGGTTGGGGGAGTCCTTAGCTCCCTGCTCTAAGGCCAAGGAATGGTAAAAGGGATGGGAAAGGCAGCAGGGATGTAAAAAGAGCCTTTTGAATCTAAAAGACAGCTCTAGATTCAGCCCAAGAACTGAGGAGGGGTCTATTCCCCATCCCCAATAAAGCTGCCCCAGGCCAAGGAGCTCTAGATGGACAGCAGGCTGGGAAGAAGGCAGGAGGGAGGGAGGTGGGCTGGGAAGCCGTGTTCTTGAGCCTCACCTCGGGCTCCTCTCCCCCTCAAGTTGCTCCTTCAACATCTTGCTTTTCTCAATCAGTTCTGGGGACATCACAGTTTGAAGATTTCATCCTCCTGGTCCCGAAGCGTCCGGGTCCGAGAGGTCCGGGTCAGCGGCACCGGACCTAGGACTGCTCGCTGCTGCATCCTCGGGGAGCTCAGGTGAAGGCCTGAATCCTCCCCAGGTACCCTGCAGGTGAGGAAAGGGGGCAGAGTGACAGGTCAGGGGAAGAACCTGAGAAAGGGCCCAGTGAAGAGGTGCACGGGAAGCTGTCCTCCCCTCCTAATATACATGAGCTGCTTGCTCCGAGATGGAGTCTCATCACCCTCTTGATAAGGTCTCACCCTGATGCTCCTCCGTGGATCATCAGAGCTACAACACTCACCTGTTTTACCCCAGTGAGAACAAAGAACCATTTCCTGCTGCTCTACCCATCCCTGCAGCCACTGGCTCTTGTTGTTACAGGACAACCACCCCCCCACCCCCACCCCGGGCGAAAGGCTTCACCTTGCTTCTGCTGACACTGCGCTTGCTTACTTGTGTGTCTGGTCAGGTTAGGCTGCAAGGATGTCTATGAAGGGGCTTAAAAGGAAACATTCAAGACTCACCCACTTTCCCCCTTTTTCAGCTTCTGGGCAGCAGCCTTCTTCGACAGGCTGATCTGTGAATCAAGCTTCTTAAGGAAATCAGAGGCAGAGAGGTCATGGATGGGAGTTGGGGGTTCTCGGCCAGGTGTGGGAAGGACTTCCCCGTTAGCACGTCCTGAGCCTGTCTCCTGTTTCTTCCTGTCAGCTGTGTGTGGCCGAACTTCTTCCTTACTTGACTGTGCCTCTTCCTCTCCATCCTTCTCTTCCTCAGAATCCAAACCATTGAACAGGTCTCTGGGCTCTGTCAGGATGGGGATGTAGAGGGTTTTCTTCAGGAAGATGGAGTCATTAGTATAAAGGCGGTTTGCACGCTTAATCTGTTCCATCTTTAAAAAAAAGTCACTGCAATTAATGACAGTAATAATGATCAATCTTCTATCTGTTCAGCATCTCATCCCTTTTAAAGTGACCGTACAGAGTCTTATCTGACCCTATCACAACCAAGCTAAAATATAGAGGGCTGATATTAATATCATTCCTATTTTATTGATCAGCGGTTTCCATACTTTTTGCTGTTAGGGTCTCTTTACATTATTGAAAACTATTGAGGAAAACTTTCATTTATGTAGANAAAGCAGAGGCCTCAACCCACTGAGCCACCCAGGCGCCCAAAACTTTCATTTATGTAGATTATATCTATCAACATTTAAGGTATTATAAAATAAAACTGAACAAACTGAAAAACATGTATTTATTTTAAAATAACCCATTACAGGGGCACCTGGGTAGTTCAGTCTGGTTAAGTATCTGACTCTTGATTTAGCTCAGGTCATGATCTCAGGGTCATGGGACTGAACCCAGGGTCAGGATCCTTGCTCAGCAGGGGGTCTGTTGGAGCTTCTTTCTCTCCCTCTCCCTTGGCACCCCACCCCAATGATTGTTCTTGCTCTAAAATAAATAAATAAATCTTAAAAAAAAAAAACCACTATGTGTTAACAGAAAATATTTTAGGGGCACCTGGGTGGCTCAGTTGTTAAGTGTCTGCCTTCGGCTCAGGTCATGATCCCAGGGTCCTGGGATCAAGCCCCCCATCGGGCTCCTTGCCCCACGGGAAGCCTGCTTCTCCCTCTCCCACTCCCCCTGCTTGTGTTCCCCTCTCTCACTGTGTCTCTCTCTGTCAAATAATTAAAAATAAAACCTTTAAAAATATTTTTTAATGAAAAATAACTATTTTCCATGGGGTGCCTGGATGGCTCAGCTGGTTAAGCAGCTGCCTTCAGCTCAGGTCATGATTCCAGGTTCCTGGATCGAGCCCCGCATTGGGCTCCCTGCTCAGCAGAGAACCTGCTTCTCTCCCTCTGCCTGCCACTCTGCTTATTTACACTCTCTGTCTCTCTGTCAAATAAATAAAATCTTAAAATTAAAAAAAAAACTATTTTCCAAAACAACAACAAATGGAGCAAAAAGAGAGGCACTGTTTTACATTTTTGCAAGTCACTTTAATGACTGACTTAACAGAAGACCACAGAATTCTCCTATCTCCCTCTATATTTAATGGGCTGTAATATTAAATGTCATGTAGTTTCTGGAATATGTACACTCATGAGAATGAGAATGAAAAAGACAGAGCCTTATTAGCATTACTATGAAAAAATAGTTTCGACCTTGTGGATCCCTGAAGAGTCTCAGGGACTCCTAGGGATCCCTAGACCTCACTTTAATAACTTCCGTTAAAGATGAAGGAACTGAGGCTCAGAGAGTTTAAGTTACTGGTCTAAGACAATCCAGCAAGCTAATGACAAAGCTAGAACTGGAATTCTGGGCCTTTTTACTCCTTCTGGGGATGGTTTTCACACTAAGATTAATAATTTCACTGACATATTTAGTACCTATTTATTCATCACCAAACATAGTGATTGGCATTACCTTCCACTTGCCATCCAAGGTAGAAATATCAATGCCATCCTTAACTTTTTTTCTACCACCCATACCCAACTGGTCAACAAAAGTGCTGTGAAAATCTCTCCCCTGTCCAGTCTGAAATTCATGTTGACCACCACCACCTTAGAACAGATTCTTAATATTTCTCATCCGGGTAGTGCAACAGCTTTTTTTAACTGGTCTTCCTCTCTCCCTTTCTATGTACCTCCACCCCACTAACATCTATCTTTCTAAAAAAATTAAGCTGATCACCCTACTACCCGCTTATCAACCTCCTATGGCTCCCCACTGACTCAGAGATAAAATTCAAATTAGTGTTCAAGGGTTCTCAATCTACCCCCATAAGATGTCTGGCCTCATCTCTTTTCTTTTCTTTTTTTTTTTTTTTTAAAGAGAATCTTTTTTTTTTTTTTAAGATTTTATTTATTCATTTGACACAGGCAGAGAGATTACAAGTAGGCAGAGAGGTAGGCAGAGAGAGAGGAGAGAGGAGGAAGCAGGCTCCTCGCTGAGCAGAGAGCCCGACACGGGCCTCGATCCCAGGACCCTGGGATCATGACCTGAGCCGAAGGCAGCGGCTTTAACCCACTGAGCCACCCAGGCGCCCTCATCTCTTTTCTTCTGTCACCTATACATTTGCCATCCTGAACTTTTCTTTTTTTTTTCCTGAACATTTTACGATCTTTCACACCTTTGTGTCTACCTAAAATACTTCTCCACTGTCACCTTCTCTGCTGGGAAAACTTCTTCTCATCAACTATCACTCCCTTTGTGTTACCTTCTCCAGGGCTCCCAAAGTATACTGTAAATATTGCTGTATAATACCTACCCTATTATATTGTTATTCACCTCTTTGCATATTTGTCTTGCCCAAACTCTGTGAGTCCTTTGAGGGCAGGGATGCTGTTTCTGTATCCTAAGCCACTCCTCAGCATCACACAAACCTGGCACACAGCAGAGGTTCATTAATGCTTTATGAGTAAATAAACTAGATAACAAAATACAGAAACCGCAAAGGTAGTATGTTAGTAAAAATCTTATGCTATATATAATGTGTTTAAAATAAAACTGGAGGGCGCCTGGGTGGCTCAGTGGGTTAAAGCCTCTGCCTTCGGCTCAGGTCATGATCTCAGGGTCCTGGGATCGAGGCCCGCATCAGGCTCTCTGCTCCGCAGGGAGCCTGCTTCCTCCTCTCTCTGCTTGCCTCTCTGCCTACTTGTAATCTCTCTGTCAAATAAATAAATAAAATCTTTAAAAAAAAAATAAAATAAAATAAAATAAAACTGGATTGATTTGAGCAATTAAAAAAAAGTTAAAATTGGCTTGTAGTTTTTGTACCTTTATTTTGCAAAGCACTTTGATGCTATAAATTTTATTTTGCCTAGATAATATCCTAAGTCCCTAGCTCCAAGATGCCATGACTTCTGTGAATTTTCTGGTGCTTTTATTATTTCCTAGCAGTACCATATAAGGCAACATCATTCCCCCTTTAAAAAGGATGTAACCAGAGCCAAACCCCAGAGGAGTCCTAGGCTGCTGAACCAGTCAGCTGAGCTAGACAGGCCATTAGAATCTACTTAGTTTAACAGAGCAGTTCAAAGTGAGGGTTTTAGAATGAGACAACCTGGTCTGAATCCTAGTTCTACTAAGCAGATTTGTAGTCTATAGCAAGTTATCTCCCTAAGCCTCAATTTCCTTATCTTTAAATACTTGGGGACTAGTTACATCCACCTCATAAAATCTTATGGAGATAAGAGGAGATAATATATAGAACTTGGCACATACTAAGTGTTCTTTAATCACAGGTAGGTGATAACTCAAGTAATTACCATTATTTAATACCTCTTCTTTGTTTTACAAATAGTAAGGAAACTGAGGTCCCAGACAGGTGAAGTGTCTTATGCAGCCCCTCAGCTAGTAAGCAGCAGAATGAGGCCAGAACCTGGCACCCTTCACTAGACTACAGAGCTTTTTTGTACTCAGAAGGGTAAAGGGCTGTAAGAAAACCTCCATAATTGCTGATTTACCAGTGGCACGGTTTCCTTCTTTGCACAGCTTCTGAGCCTGTGCTGGGATGGAGGGGCCACTCAGTACTTTCCTATCCCACTTCCTTTGTCTAGGCCATGGCCTCTACTTGAAAGGTTCATTTTCCCATCCTCCCCATCTCTAACTGTGGAAATCTTAGCCATGTTTGCATTCATTCAAAAAACATCTATCAGCTTCTATGTGACGGGGACTATGCCAGACTCCAGAGATACAAAACTGAAAGAAAATAGTTCTGTCCCTTAAGGAAAGTATAGGTCATTGGAGAGACAAACATGTAAAAGGTATGAACAACTGGACTATAGGTTTGTAGAGGAGCTACAGGAAGGAACTTCTAAATCTTTCAAGGCCCCTGAAAATTCCTGTAAAATCTACACTTATGTCCAAATAAAAATTAATCTTCTTTTCTGATTTCCAACCCTTTGTTAATACCTCTACAAACTTACCACATTCTGTCACCTGCAATCATTATCTGTGTCCCTATTCATTTCTCACTAGGCTGCAAATTACACGAGGGCAACAGCTACACATTTTTTGTTTCTGTTTCTTGGGAAGGTTAGAACAGTGCTTAAACATACCATGCATAGAAATACTGAGTAGGGTGCCTGGGTGGCTCAGCTGCAGTTGAGTGTTTGACTCTTGGAACTCCACTCAGAACCTGGCATCTGGCTCCAAACTTAGCAGGGAGTCTGCTTGACACTCTTTCTCTCCCTCTCCCTCTGCCCCTCCCCACCCCGTGCTTTGTCTCTCTAAAATAATAAATAAATAAATCTTTAAAAAAATGTTGGCTAAAAATTTTAATAAAAAATAAAAAGAAATGGTGGCTAAATTTGATAGGATATGGAAAAAACTCATCAATTTCAATGCAATGTATATTTACACCTATTAAATATACCACACACATGGCCTGAAATGCCTGGTGTAGAGTACTTGTTTTGCACCAAGGAGGCCACCCTACTGGAAAGAAGGCAGAGAGCTGAGGAGTAAAAGAGAACCAGAAGGGACAGAGTTTAAAAACTTAGAACAAGGGGACCTGGGGGTCCCAGTTGATTAAGTGATGGACTCTTGATTTCAGGTCCTGGTCTTACGGTCCTGGGGTAGGGCTTCATGCTTGCCTGTGAGTGGGCTTGGGATTCTCTCTCCCTCTCCCTCTGCCCCTCACCCCCCCCCAATTCATATATAAATCTTAAAAAAATAAAACACAAGAACTTAGAACTAGAGTGGTTAGAGTACTGGTCTCATAAAAACTTATAATTAGAAACCAGCTCTCCATTGTTTGCTGTAAATGTTTAATCACTTGTAATTAAAAAGTTTCTATGTGGTTAATAGTATGAGCTCTGGAGTCAGACCTGTTCGAATTCCCACTCTAACACTCATTAGTTATTTGACCTGGTCCAATTGGTTAGCCAATCTAGGTCTCAGTTTCTTCATCCATAAACAGGGGACAATAAGTGTATTTAGTAGGGATGTGAGAAGCAAATGGGTCAATGCATGTAAAGTCTCCAGGACCGAGACTGACATAATAAATAGAAGCAGCTCCTCTCTACTGGGACAGTGGCACAGGATTTGTCCCAACCAGACAGGGCAACACTGAGATAGGAAAACAAAAAGATAAAAGTGGATCAGACCACAACACAATAAGGAAATTTTCAGGGGAAGCTGCCTAGAAGGGTCACTTCATTCTAATGAGGAATACATTTCTTCTAAGTGGTTGTCTGCATCCCGATCGTGGAAGACTCACCGTCACCCCGTATTTGAGTGCTAGTCCAGCCAGGGTGTCTCCGGGGGCCAACCGATGCTCCAGGCGTCTTTCCCTCACCGGGGAACAGGCAGACTGCACCAGGCTTCCGTAAGAACGAGCCCGGCTCCCTTGAAGCAGTCCTGACCCCCCCAGGGGGGCCTGTCTAGAGGGAGAAGCCATCTCCTTACCCTGCCGACAGCTGGGGTTGCAATTGAGTGAGGCCTGTCTAAGTGCCCGAGAGTGCCGGGACTGGGGTCTAGGAAAGGATAATCAGGGGATTCCTCTCCCCTTCTGCCTCCTCTCCTAACTCTCCGCCTCCCTCGGCACTACACGCCTCCTCAGCTCTCGTTTGTCCTCCTTCCAAGCCCCCTTCCAACAAATCTGTGCCCTGAGTATTCAGTCCCTACCTGAGTCTATCCTTAGCACCTTGCTGACTTTGGACCCTCCCCCCACAATTCGCTACGTTGACCTCTGACCTTTGAACTGTAGAACCCCCTCCTCCACACTCCGCTCAGTTCCCCCTCCCCCAGGTCCGGCAGCCCCAGCCTCGGGGGTTAACCCCACACCCTGGCTCCGCCCCGTCCCGGGGTTGGTATGCTAGTGTCAGGAATGAATCCGACCCAACCCTGGTGGGCTGTCGGCGGCAGAGGAGGCGCGTGAGGACCGCGAGAATTTGTAATACTCTTTCCACTCAGAGATCCTCCAAGGCCCGCTCCGCGTCAGGTCTGTCACAGCGTCAAAATCGGTCTCCACGTTCAGGTTCTTGTCTCTCCAGACGCCTCGAATTGGCCAAGATGCAAGGGTCGGGAGCCAGCCGGGCGGCAAGCTCTTTGAAAAAAGACTTCATGTCCCAAAAGGCCCCGCGCGCGCGGGGACGCCGGGTCGCGCAGGAAGTGCGGTCTCGTCGGCAGGCTGTGGGCGGGCTTTCGGATCGCACTGTGTGTACAGAGAAGCGCTTCCCGGGAAGTAAGGAGGCCAACCGGAAAGAAACCCGAAGGAAAAAGAAGACGCCCCATCCTTGCTACGGTGGCCTGGAAGGAGTGGCGGAGGCGGCTCAGGAGAATTGGTCGCTTCTGGGACTCAGTCGTAATGTCTTTCAAGAGGGAAGGGGATGATTGGAGTCAACTCAATGTGCTTAAAGTAAGCGCGAGAGGACAGGAGAGCGTCGGGATCAGTTTCACTGCCCTTTGAAGGAGCGTTTTGTTGCTCTGGCAACAGCTGGGGTGGGGAGTGGGTCGCGGGAGGGAGCGACTAGAGCTGGGTAGTGACCCTTTCTTCGTCCTGTGATCTCTGTTCGCATGGTCCTTATTCCCTTTCAATCCTCGTCCCTGTCCTTTCCCTTCCGTCCCTCCGTCCTATCCCGCGGATCCCGTCCTATTACCCCCTGTAGAAACGAAGAGTCGGGGACCTGCTGGCCAGTTACATCCCAGAGGATGAGGCGCTGATGCTAAGGGATGGACGGTGAGGGCGAGGAGTGATCAACCCCAGGGTTCTGCGGTTAGAGGCTTAATAAAATTTTGTTATTAAGGGGGAGAGCGGGAGTAACTAGGATTCTGTGGTGGGGAGTCAGGGACAGGGATTGGGTTGTGGAGATTGGGAGACCTCAAAATTTGGCTTTGGAAAGGATTGCTTGGTCAAGGAGGGACCTACAGCCCAGACCCCACTCAACCGGGACCAAATACCTTCTCTCCTTGTCTCCAGCTTTGCTTGTGCCATCTGTCCCCACCGACCTGTACTGGACACCCTGGCCATGCTGACTGCCCACCGTGCAGGCAAGAAACATCTGTCCAGTAAGTTTGAGGGAAGACAGGGGTTTAGAGAATAAACCCTCCAGATCTCTGCAGATCACTCTTGCTGTTGTTTTTAATTCTCTTCCCCTCTGTCTTCAGGCCTGCAGCTTTTCTATGGCAAGAAGCAGCCAGGGAAGGGAATGGAGCAGAATCCAAAACAGCAGAATGAATTGAGGCGATCAGAGACCAAGGTTGAGGTAGTCAGGGAGGGGTGAGGGTGTGTTTCAGGTGGGCCTGCAGCACACCTTAGGCTTGAAGGGCTTTGACTTCTTTCTAGCTCTTAAGACTCTGACTCTGTTTCCCATCTCCATACCAGGCTCCTCTGTTAACCCAGACTCGACTTACCACCCAAAGTGCTCTGCACAGAGCTCCAAACTATAACAGTTGCTGCCGCCGGAAGAACAGGTCTGTGGGGTGGGAAAGCCAGAGGGAGGGAGGGACAAAGGAGATAGATGGCTCTAAAATGATGGTATTCTAAATTGTATTCTCAGGAATATTAGTATTCCTGAGATGTTAACTGGTATTTCAGAAAAAAAGAGAATTTTGCCATTTTTTTCCTTTAGTTTCGAAAGTGGCACTTTGTAATCCTACTTGAAGAGTAGTAATATTAGTATATTTGAAGGGCTCTACAAAGTCTTAAGATTGAAAAAAAAAAACCCTCAAAAGTTTTTACCTGGCCTTTAAAAAATTCATTTGATTCCAAAATTTCTTTTTTATGTAGGTCACTTATTAATATCTTGAGAAACACAGTTTAGGAAGCACTGCTGTAAGGGGTTGGGAGTCATAGGAAAATTGGCCTTTTCCTTTATCACTTTTATAGACATTGATTCTTCTCTACCCAGACCAGAAACCCCTCGTCCCTCTGTCTCCCATTCTCCTTTGCCACCCCCAGAGGTTGAGCCCGAGAGCGGGAAGATCACTAGGGAACCCATGCCCAGGGCTGGTCCACAGGCCAAAGAATCAGCAACTGTCTCATCCCCTGCACCCATGAGCCCCACGAGAAGACGAGCCCTGGATCATTACCTCACCCTTCGAAGGTGAGTATGCAGAATCACTTTCCTCAAGTTTTCTCTTTTCTCTCTGACTCTCCTTATTTCAGTTTTCTCAGTTGTTTTTTTTTCTTATCCCAACTTCTTAAGCCTCTTTTCCTGACCTATTCTGTTTTCTCTGATATTTCTAGCTCCGGATGGATCCCAGATGGACAAGGTCGCTGGGTAAAAGATGAGAATGTTGAGTTTGACTCTGATGAAGAGGAGCCCCCTGATCTCCCCTTAGACTAAGTCTCCCTTAGTTCACAAATAAATTTCAAAATTTCAATGGGCTCTGGGAGCCTAAGTTTCCTTGAGTCTGCTTCCTTGTGCCATTTCAGGATTTCATTGGTAGATTTTTTTTTTTAAGATTTTATTTATTTATTTGACAGAGAGAGAGAGATCACAAGTAGGCAGAGAGGCAGACAGAGAGAGAGGAGGAAGCAGGCTTCCCGCCGAGCAGAGAGCCCGACGTGGGCCTCGATCCCAGGACCCTGAGATCATGACCTGAGCCGGAGGCAGAGGCTTAACCCACTGAGCCACCCAGGCGCCCTCATTGGTAGATTTTTTTTAAGGAGACTGCACACCCAGTGTGGAGCCCAAGGTGGGGCTTGAACTCATAACCCAGAGATTAAGACCTGGGCTGAGATCAAGAGTCAGATGCTTAATTGACTGAGCCTCCCAGGTGCCCCCCATTTCAGGATTTCAAATCTGCATTGTTAGCCTGGCTAACTCTTCCCTGCAATGTACACGACTCCCCATACTTCTAACCCCTCCCCCACCTTCTACCAAAGTCATGCCAAGCGTCAGCTGCACGCAGCCCAATGCCCTATTAATAAGTCTGTCAGAAGGAGGTCTTTGCCCTTCATGTTGTCTGCCTTCTTCCCCACCTCCACTCAAAGTCCTTTCCTCCTTCAGATCACATGAGGGTTGCAGATAGGCACCAGGGGGCCTGGCCACATCTGGAAAGAGGGCTGGGATAGGTACCCTATGAGAGTAGAAGGGACTAACGGCATTGGCAGGGCCATGGGGAACACCAAGGGAGGGAGCTCCCCCACCTCCCCCTGTAACCTGAACCTCCCTGCCTGCTGATCCCCAGAGTATAAATAATCCCCTGGTGAACTGGCAGTAACCCTTGGGGGTTAGCGCCAAGATTTCCACCCCAAAGCCCAAGGAAGGAGGCAGGCAGAGTGGACAGAAGGGCCTTTATTTACAGGAAGGGGAGAGATGAAGATTTAGGCATTCAGGGCTCCCAGCTCTAGTTGGTAAGGGGAAAAGGTAGTGTTATCTCTTTTTTTGTTGGCGACCTGTAACAGGAGAGAGTAAGCACAAGTCTTTGTTGCATCTTCTGGTTCTTGCAAAGGTGCTCTTCTTCCCCTTTCCAGTGCCTTGGCCAGACTTATAAAGAGGTAATGTCTTAGGCCAGCAAGCATGCCCACCCCCCATTAACCAAGCGAAATAAGAAATGACTTGGCAAGTGAAAATACCATGCCCACAAACAGGTATGTCTAGATTCTTTTCCACCTTTCACTTGATCTTAGCCAAAAGGCCAAGAAGCAATTCTTTTCCACCTTTCTACAGGTATAAATTCGGGGCAGGGGACTCTTCTATCTACTTTCTGGTCACTTATGGACTTCTCATGTGACTATTGCTTTGCAGCACCCCTGGCTATTAGTCACTGAGTCAGCTTTCAGGAGGATCCCCTACCTCCTTGCCCTTTCCCCCACACAACAGGTCTGCATTTACTCACGTAGTTCATTGTTCCGGGTCATGGCCTGGGCTGCCCGAGCTCGTGGCCCCTGCTGTGTAAAGTGGTAGCCAAAGCGGACAATGGAGGGACACTGTTCCAGCACGGTGGCCATCTCCATCTCCACTGCATCGCCAGGCCATTGGCGCTGGGGGAGGGAGACATGAGACCCGTCAGCTACCCTCTCTGTGTTGTTCATGGTCCCACACCACCAACCCTTTTGGGGGTCAGCTTGTCTCGTCACAGTGGGCGATGAGAGGTGCTGACTTGGTTCCCTTCGTAGAAATAATGAAGAGGAGGGCGCCTGGGTGGCTCAGTGGGTTAAAGCCACTGCCTTCGGCTCAGGTCATGGTCCCAGGGTCCTGGGATCGAGGCCCACGTCGGGCTCTCTGCTCAGCAGGGAGCCTGCTTCCTCCTCTCTCTCTCTGCCTGCCTCTCTGCCTCCTTGTAATCTCTCTCTCTGTGTCAAATGAATAAATAAAATCTTTAAAAAAAAAAAAGAAATAATGAGGAGAATTCAGATAAGAGTAGATGAGATCCGGGTGCCTGGGTGGCTCAGTGGGTTAAAGCCTCTGCCTTCGGCTCAGGTCATGATCCCAGGGTCCTGGGATTGAGGCCCATGTCGGGCTCTCTGCTCAGCAGGGAGCCTGCTTCCTCCTCTCTCCTCTCTGTCTGCCTCTCTGCCTACTTGTAATCTCTCTCTCTGTGTCAAATGAATAAATAAAATCTTTAAAAAAAAAAAAAAGAGTAGATGAGATCCTGACCCAGTGGTTGCCCGAAGGAAGAGACTCAGTGAGTATTAGCTGAATGCCAAGATCAGGGGAAGGAAATGCTGACCTGGTTGTCTACGCGGAGCTCAGTGAGTGTGGCATTTTCCCGAACTGCCTTCAGCACAGCCATGAGTCCTGTGCTGCTGATGAAATTGGATTCAATGTTCAAGCTCTGGAGACTACGATTCTCACGCAACATGTCCGCCACCGCCTGGGGAGTAGGGACTTGGGTTAGGATTATGGGACAGTTTCAGAGGTGACTCAGGAAAGAGAGAACAGGAGCAAGAGGGAACACAGGTCTTTCAGAAGAGGCCTTGAGGAGCGTAGGTGGGGCTAGAGGGAGACGGAAGGGAGTGCAGGTAGTAGGGGAAGCACAGAGATTAAGCGTGCAGTAGAGCTGATGGGCTGACCAGAGGGCTGTGGCTCTCTGAGAAGGTGATCTGAAGATTACAGAGTGATGAGCTATAGGAGTGAGGGTAGAGTCTCCATCAGGCTACCCTAGGAGAATATGATGGGAATAGTGCCCCCAGCGCAACCCCTGTGATAGCCCTGGCAGGGGTGCATGTCCCTGTACCGGGAGAGGGATAGGGACTTCAAGTTGCCTTACATTGGCAATGGGGTCACCACTCCTTGTGGCCACCAGACTGAAGCTCCGGACGTAGGTATTTGTCTTCATTGCCTCACATAACTCAGTTAGCATGGGTATTGGGATGTCCTGTCAGAGGGGAAGAGATGGCAGGCTAAGTGACTCACATAGCTGGCACTCACATACTTAAACGGGAATTTATTATTTGAAGAATGGGGGTGGGTGGTCAGATACCTGTATGTTATTGAGGTTCACCTCCTCCAGCTCCTTGTCATTGTTTCGAACACCCTTTAGGATCTCCTCGATGTTTGTGGGATTTGGGGGCTCATCTGGCACTGGCTTGTACTTGTCAGGCTGCACCACACCTGGTGGGTGAGGGCCAGAAGGAAACCCCAACATGTCCCCCACAATCTCCTCCCCATTGGTTCTCTTATTATTCATGTACCACATTCTCTCCGTGATCCCCCTGTCTCACCCTTTGCTACCTTTCCTCCGACCTTGGGACTGCCTGGCAAAACCCCGGGTGCCATGCCCCCCAACACACTCACTGCTGATTCCTTCCGTGTTGCAGATCTCTCCGCTGCAGATGGCATCATAGTATTGCTTGTTGCTCATCAGCGTGTACATGCCCAGAATTGCTGGAGAGAGCAAATAGAGAGGGGACAGGTTTGTTCCCAGTTTCCCTCCCTCCTCATTCTGAATCAGTTGTAGTTTTAAAGCTTGACCTCTTCCACTCTTCCAACGAGGTTCCCACTCTCCCAACGAGGTTCCCACTCTCCCTAGGTCCCAGAGTTCCCTTCCATGAACTGCTTAAGGTGGTGGTTTTTAAGACTTTGAGACAGGGCTAAGGGTAGGTCCTTAAGGAACCTCTAGGGGGTGAGGGAGGGAAAAACAACAGCATTTCACATTCAGGAAAAAAAGGAAAAGAAAGGGGGCGGGGGGAAGGAGTCTGTCAGACTTCCTCCTGTTTTCAGCCAGGGTAGTTCCACTTTTATCTGCTTTACAATCCCTGTAAAATTGCCTTTGAGATGTGAGCTGATGAAATTAAAAAATGAATGAGTGAGTATATAAACAGCAAAAAAAATTTAAAAACCACGACCTGAGGCTTTTTCTAACATCCATGTCCTGTTCAGGGCCTTCTTCACTAGTCCCGTGTCCCCGGTAGGAATCCCTGCCCCTGGTGTCCCCGCCCTGCTCAACTTCCCACAGTAGCCCACCTGCAATATCACACATTTCAGCATCTGTGGCATTGGCCAGTGCCTCTTCCAGTTCAGGCTCGAGGGTGATCTGCTCCTGTGCAGGGATTTCTCTCTTGGGCTGAATATAAGGTTTCCCTGATGGGGAGATGAAGGACGGTTCAGGTAGAGGTCATTCCTCCTAAGATCCTGGTCTCCAGCTTCCTTTCCTTCTCCAGGAGGTGGAGGTCTGGGTCATTAGGGGCCACTGTAAAGCCTGAGTCCTCTACCAGCTCAGGACTCCTGGGTCCCCTGATCTCTTCTAAAAGTTGAAGAGTGAAAGATGGCATGTAGGTTTCAGGGTGGCCGAGTCCCTGGGCAGCTAGGAGCTGGAAGGTGAGAGGGAAGCTGGAGGGGTACGCTTGAGAGACAAGGATTTGGGTTTGGGTAGGCATGGTTGTTAGGGTCTCTGTACCTTTCTTCTCGCCTGTGAAGGGCACCAAGTCATCACGCTCTTTGACCTCTAGTGCCTGCTGCTCCAGGTACTGCAAAAGGGCATCCCGGTCCAGCGGCCCTGTTGGGCTCTTCTTTGTCTGGTCACGTTGTCTTAGTCCAGCTGGCAGGAGCATGTTCTTAGGGATGAGTTTTGGGGAGCAAGTCAGACCTCTTCTCTAATCTGGGGCACCTCCAGGGTTCCCTAAAACATCCACAGACACCTTTTCCCTAGCCCCCTTGGGACTCCAAGCCCTGTAGGCAGCCCTGATCTTAGCCACCCAGGGCCCCTCACCCTTCCCAAATGCCTGGAGTCAGCTCCTGGTTCCCTGTGCTGGGGCCCCTACCTCGGGGTCCATCTCCTGTAGCTCGCAGTCCAGCTGCTCTAGCTCCTCAGGGCTCAAGGTCCTTAGGATCTCATCTTCATCTATGTCTCTGTATTTCTCCAGTTCCTTCTGATACGATGACATGATGGCCCCCACCCCCTCCCCACTGTGTGGCACTCACGGAGCCTGGGGGACATGGGGAAAGTGATTGGATAATGGAAAGATGTACAGACACAGCAGGACATAGATCAGCCAGGGGGCAGAACAACGAACTAGATGGAGGTTAGAAATCTAGTTGGGCATGGGTAGATGGGTTAGGTTGTTTAGTTAGAACCAGAGCTTCCTTCTTCCTGCTTCCCCAGCTTCAACCACTCTGGTCGGGAATCCCAGGGATCCAAGCTGGATTTATCTGCCCATTGTATGACAGAGAAATCCTGGCAGCACCCTCCCCTATAACCTCGCCTGTTGGTGCCTCTTGCCCAAGCACAGCTGCCAGGGCCCCTGCCAACACAGCTGGCCCCGTGCCCAGTTCCTATTGAAAGGAAGGGGGGCATACAGAGAACTTCAGGGAAATTCCTCCTCTCTTCCCCATAATCCAGCCTTTTTCCTAAACTGGTTTAAGAAAGCAAGGGGGGTTGGGGGAAAAGAGACAGTTCTCTTCCCCTACTCTCATTTCCTCTTTTATTGTGGGGGAATCACAATTTCACTTTCTATGTTTGCTAAAACTCTAAATCCCAAGGGAAAGCAGGGCTCAGAGGAGCTGGGGGACTTCCAGGTTGGGGGAAGGGTGGTACGGTCTCAGAAGAGACTGAGTCCCTACAAGTTGTCCCTGGTTTTGGACGGGAAGGTGACACCGGACCAATGGGTGGGAAATGCCTTCTAAATGCGATAAAATTTCTCTAAAAATAGTGGGAAAATTAAACTTGCACAATCGTTTACATTATGGAAAATACACACAAACTACACATATACACACCATGCCAAATATGAAAGATCCAGAAAGTGTGTAAGATATTTGCATTGACAATGTAAACTATGGTTACGAGATAGGACGGACGGTGGCAGAAACATACGCCAGGGGACAGAGACACACTCCATATCATTCCCAATAGGAGCCACCCCTCTCCTCCCATCTCCCACCAGGCTCTGATCCATAAGCCCCCTGGCTTCCCCACGTACCAGTCCTGGTGGCCACCTCCCTTCTCACCTCCCCTTCTGTTGGTTGGTCTGTCAGTGCTACTGGAGCACTGTCCCAGCGGCGGGAGGAGCCCAGTGCCGGGGAAGAGGGTGGGGGAACAGTGAGCTCAGCATTTTATTATTTTAGCTCTGGCCAGGTGGGGGGTAGTGGGAGATCACATATACACAGCCCCCATACCTTGCCCAGCCCTGAGAGCCTCTAGTGGCCACTAACAGCCATGGCACTTCCTTCCCTTCGTGCATTGAAGTCTGAGTCCTAGAAACTGTTCGAGGAGATCGCCCAGTTCCTACTTATTTGGTGCCTTGCTATATTCAAAGCAGTGACTATAAGATGATATAAAGTAAGTACAAGAATTTTGTTTGGATGTCTACCTTAAAGGTGTTTACAATCCAGCTGCAGGAATGAATACTTAGAATTTAAAAAAGGAAGCTCACAATAAACTCTTATTAAACAAAATGAAGACCCATATATACCCAGACATTCAAAAAGACTTCTTGCTCCCAACTCTAGGTCAGACACCAGACAAAGGGGATTTTTATTAGATTAAAAAACACAAAACCAGTAGGAACTGGGGGGAAAGAAATATAGAAAAGGGCTTGGAAAAGCTCAGAGCTGACAAAGGGAAGAAGCGGGGAGACAAGGGGGAAACATGAAGAGCCCCCAAGTCAGGGCAGGAAAGACCTTTCCAAGGACTACACATCTCCTTATTTGATGACAATTTTCTGGCGCAAGGCTCGGGGCCCAGAACCAGGGAGGGGCTCGGGAGGTGGCGGACCTGGGCCCAGCGCCGAGGCAGTGGGTGGCAGTCCATGGGCGGTGATGTACTTCTTGTAGGCCTCACGGATGATCTTGAAGGCTCGAGCAGTGGCATAGGGGATGTCTGTGACAGGGTCCCGGTAGAGGGCTGGCCGATGGGTCACGGGGCAGACCTCCCGAACAGGGACTTTGGGGGGCCGCCCTTGGGGAAACCATTCCTCAAACGTTGCATCATCGCTAAAAGTGATGAAGGTACGGGAGCAGCGAGCTGGAGGGACGACGGGTCCAGTGGCGGCTCGGGGAGTCAGCGCAGAGGCTGTGGGAGCAGGATCCAGTCTAAGGGGAGAGAGAGAGAGAATCACAAAAACCTCTGAGGAGAGAAAACAACAGATAAAGAAAGAGATCAGACAGGCAAGGAAAGAGAGGAAGGAGACAGAAGAATGGGAACGTTCTGAGAGAATCAAAGTGACAGATGGGGAAAAGCAAGCTGGGCTGAATGAAAAACTGGAGAGAGGGGAGCGGCTCAAAGAAACATGGAGCTGAGGGAAGAGGACTCCGAAGGACATCGCGTGTTAGAGGGAACTGTGTGAGAGCTAAGGAGGGCAGGAGAAGGCTCTCTCTCCTTCTTCCCTGTGACATACTCACCCTTCCACATCCACATTCTCCTCTTTAGGGCCTGGCTCCCCAACAAGCGGCACCGTCACCGAATGATAGGTGATTATGGGCCCAGGGCACTTCCGCTTCTTGTGCACCTGCTTCTTTTTGTCAGCCTCAAGCCTCTCATATGTCTCTTCAGGGTTAAAGGAAAGAATGAGGGGACGGTGAGTTCCCCGTGGCCATACCCACTTCTGTCCCACAGTCTTTCGATAACTTTCCTGGCTGTCTAGTCCCTGCCTAAGCCATTCACGCAAATCCTCTGAGGCCCCCTAGCACCTCTACTCCTGACATTTTCTGCTTGCCCCTGACATCCTCTCTGCCCATTTCTCCTGTCCCCTTGGTTACTCATGAACTCAGAACAGTGGGAGTTCAGAGGTAGAAGGGACCCTTGGATAAGAAGCCTGCTGCTTCCCTCCATATTCCTCTATAGCTGCCCTGTCCACTTGCTCCCAGCAAGAGCAGCACACTGCGTCTTCAGGCATCTTTAGTCATTACAGAGTTCCTTCCTATTTTAAGCTGAAATACGATGCCTGATGACACTGATTTATCTTTTTGGGCTGTAAAGGATGCAGGTCTGTCTTCCACACGACAGTCCTTTACACAGTTGAAATTAGTGTCTGTGTCTCTCTCCAGGCTGATCACAATGCCCGTTTCATGAAGCCATTCCTCGTACAACATGGTTCTGAGATACACTCTCAAAGGTTGCAAGCTGGGCAGCCCACTTAAGGGTTTTCGTGTGATCTGTTCTGTATTTTATTTTTGTATTTTTTTTTTTTTATTAAGATTTCTTTATTTGGCAGAAGGGAGAGAGTGCGTGAGCACGTGGCGGGATGGGGAGAGGGAGAGAATCCTCAAGCAAATTCCCTGCTGAACGTGAAGCCTAATGTGGAGCTCGATCCCAAGACCCTGAGATCATGACCTGAGCTGAAACTAAGAGTTGGATGCTTAACTGACTGAGCCACCTAGGCGCCCTAAGGAAATTACATTTAAACACAGAGATTTGGCTCAGTTGGTTAAGCAGCTGCCTTTGGCTCAGGTCATGATCCCAGCGTCCTGGGATCGAGTCCCGCATCGGGCTCCTTGCTTGGCAGGGAGCCTGCTTCTCCCTCTGCCTCTGCCTGCCACTCTGCCTGCTTGTGCTCTCTCTCTCTCTCTCTGACAAATAAATAAAATCTTAAAAATAAATAAATAAATAAACACAGAGTTTTCTGGTTCCTCTTAAAATAACAAAGAGAATCTGGCAACCCTGCATCTGCACTGTCATGTGGCAACAATGGACTGAGCAGAATAGCCGCCTCTCCTTCCGAGCGCTCCTCTAATTCACCACAGCCCCCTGGCTGACCTGTGACACTGCGCTATGGCAGTTCGTGCTTCGTATACATGTCTCCTCCTCAAGGACGCTGACTGTGACTCCTATTACCTACATACTATCGGGGCCGGGCAGTGTTCCGCACATTAGAGGCCCTCAACAAGTATTTGTTAACGCTCAATACATCAAAAATATTCCTGTCCCTTTCCTCTGAATGAACTCCAAATTTCTGTTTCTTAAATGTGGGTACAATCCTCTAGATAAAGTCAGACCAGGAAAGTGTGCTCTGGAAACCCCACCAATGATTTAGCCTCTTTTGTACTTGGAATTTGGGCAGGTAATATTGCTTTCTTTCCCTTCAGGTAACCTTCCAGCCCTTCTCCTTTTGAATACTTCCCTGTACCTTCTGGCAATCCCGCTCCATAATCGGCCAATGCGTCTATGTCCTCAAGTTCCGCCCTCAGCATGCCCTCCACAACTTGTCCTCCTGGAAGCCTGTCATCCCGTCAGGCCCCCCTCTCTCCCTGCAGCCCTCTGGTGGCTGCTCATTCTGCCACATCCCAAGCAGGGTGTGCCTGTGTCCTGCTGAGCCCACAATGTGGCTTTAGAGGCTTTAGACCACGGCTCCTCTACCCATCTGCAAACCCACTTCCCCGCTGAGACGGATGCCACCAGGCTAGATCACCTCTCCTTCCTGTCATTCTCACTCCCTCCCTCACCAAAGACCTCAGCAATGCTCTCTGCTCTTCCTCTCCACCCAACTCCTATCATCCTAGGTCACCCTGGTGACCTCAAACGTGCACACGGGTAACCCCTTCAACATGCCATCCTCACAGTTTCTTTACCAATCTCATCTGTTAACAATTTTCCCGTCCTGGACACTTGAATTATTCCATTCTGCAACAGCTACAGCCTATACTTCGTTATTGTGTGTAACTGCCCCAGCTCTGAAATACTACAATCACACCTCCCAGGCTCTGGCCACAACATCCTATCTTTTGGGTCTGTTTGCTCCCTACTCTAGATACCTCTGTTCTTCCTTGGTACCTCCCGTTACACAGACCTCTCCATATTCTCTCTCCCTAGCAGCCCCTTCCAGGCTTTATTTTCCTTTCTAAGTCAAGGTTAGGTTCCTCAGTCTATCATTTCAGCCACTCTCAACAATTGAAACTCCCTGGCCCAGACCTGGATTGCTGAGTGCTCCTGGAGGACTATCACGCAACGGGGCAGACTGGAACTACCATGAACGCACGTTCCCCAAATTTGACAGACTCCCCCAACATCAGCAGAATATTCTATCTCAACTTTTTCAAACACTCTTCACTCTCCTCAAGTTTTCAACCCTATGCCCAACCCCTGACAGGTGAAAGTGCCTAAAAGACATCAGATGAGAACCACTCCAACGTCCTGCTCTGGGTTTACTAACCTCCCAACTATAAGCCATCCTCCCTCCCTCTCTCTTAACTTAAGCTAACTCCCCCACCTGTGCTCTAGCTACCCCTTCCCTCCACCTCCCACTTCTCCAAAAACCCACACTATGAACTATCCTTTCTTCTCTATCATTAAACTCAGGTGCTTCTCACCAAAGATGGAGGTCCTCCAATCTTGGAATAAAACAAGCAAGGAAAACTCTACATTGACCCCAGACCCTATAGCTTTTATTCCTTCTTCCACCCTTCACAGCCAAACTTTTTTTTTTTTTTTAAAGATTTTATTTATTTCACAGAGGGAGAGAGATCACAAGGAGGCAGAGAGGCAGGCAGAGAGATGGGGGGGAAGCAGGCTCCCCGCTGAGCAGAGAGCCCGATGCGGGACTCGATCCCAGGATCCTGAGATCATGACCTGAGCTGAAGGCAGAGGCTTTAACCCACTGAGCCACCCAGGTGCCCTTTGCTTGGCATTCTTTTTTTTTTTTTTTTAAAAGATTTTATTTATTCATTTGACACAGAGAGACATATTACAAGTAGGCAGAGAGGCAGACAGAGAGAGAGGAGGAAGAGAGGAGGAAGAGGAGAGCCGAGCAGAGTCCGATGTGGGCCTCGATCCCAGCACCCTGGGATCATGACCTGAGCCAAAGGCAGTGGCTTTAACCCACTGAGCCACCCAGGTGCCCCTTTGCTTGGCACTCTTAAGGCAAGTTTCCTGGAGTTCTCCAACTCTCTGGCTACTGCTAAGCTCCTCTTTTATGAGCCCATGACATTCTAGTGTCTGCAGGATTCTCTTCGGCCTCTGTCTTCTCTTCCCCATGCTTTCTCCCTGGCTGATCTGACTACACCAATGTCATCAATGCAATCTATACTCTACAGACTTTCAAATTTGTTTCCAGCCCAGATCTTTTGTCCAAACCCAGATATATATACTGAACTGAACTCTCAGCACTGCATGGACTGTTCCCAGACTCCTCAAATTCAACATGTTCAAAAACAAACTTATTTTTCCCCTGTCGAACCTGCTTCTGCAAGGTCTCCTATGTCAGTTACTGATGAAAGAAACCTAGTAGTTACCCTCTTTACAGTGGCCCAAACCAACCAATGTGGTCAAAGGATGTGGACTATAATTACAGTGACATCAAGGTCACCTCACTATTTGTGATGGTTTTATATCATTTCTGTTTTGAGGGACAGCTACAGTTTGAAAGTACTGAATTACCATTATACAGATAAAGATTAAATATCTAATTTTAAAGTCAATATAATGAAACAGTCATGAATATACATCCTGAAGATGTTGGAACTGAAGTAAATCTTTTCTCAATCATTGTGTTCTTTTGGAGTTATCTAATTTGAGAAATATAAAAGTGGAATGGGTTGGGTCCCAGATACTCTGCGTAAAGAATCTTCTACTCCATGTTTGGGCCATAAACATTCAACTATATATTCTTGCTCACGTAAGAGATAGATGCAGAGAAAGACAGCCTGGGGAGAGGGGTACAAAAAAAGAAAAAGAACAAATTAAATACTATAGTTGACACTACAGTTATAGTTAATACTATACTTGTGCTACTTCACCCAATGAAAGTATGCCCCACATTAAGCATTTGATGGGATGTGTGTAACCTGCTGTTCCCTCATGCACCTCTCATGATTTAAGAGTCTCAACACCCTATAAAGAAACGTGTGTTCTGGGGTGCCTGGGTGGCTCAGTAGGTTAAAGCCTCTGCTTTCAGCTCAGGTCATGATCTCAGCGTCCTGGGATTGAGGCCCGCGCCGGGCTCTCTGCTCAGCAGGGAGCCTGCTTCCTCCTCTCCCTGTCTCTCTGCCTACTTGTAATCTCTCTGTGTCAAATAAATAAATAAAATCTTTAAAAAAAAAGAAATGTGTGTTCTGGAGCACCTAGGTGGGTCACTCAGTTAAGCATCCAACTCCCTGATTTCAGCTCAGGTCTTGACCTCAGGGTTGTGAGATTCTCTTTCCCTTTCCCTTTGCC
>LNAC01000309.1:748974-785642 GCA_002007465.1 Ailurus styani | reverse complement strand
AGGAGGAAGCAGGCTCCCTGCTGAGCAGAGAGCCCGATGTGGGCCTCGATCCCAGGACGCTAAGATCATGACCTGAGCCAAAGGCAGAGGCTTTAACCCACTGAGCCACCCAGGCGCCCTGAACTTCTAATTTTTATGACTATCATTAAAGTAGGCATTATCGGGAGCCTGGGTGGCTCAGTGGGTTAAAGCCTCTGCCTTTGGCTCAGGTCATGATCTCAGCGTCCTGGGATCGAGGCCCACATCGGGCTCTCTGCTCAGCAGGGAGCCTGCTTCCTCCTCTCCCTGTCTCTCTGCCTACTTGTAATCTCTCTGTGTCAAATAAATAAATAAAATCTTTAAAAAAATAAATAAAATAAAGTAGGCATTATCACCCCACTTTGTAAACCGGAACAGCAAGATATAAGTAGGTTAAGTAATTTGCTGGCAGTCTTATAGCAAGTGAACAGCAGAACCAGGGTTTGAACTCAGTTCTATGCAATTCTTATTTTATACCATTACACTTTCTCTTCACTATAAACTTGCAATTTAGAGCCCTGCTAACTGCCTCGTTCCTTGCTCCTCATCCCTCACTCTCTGCATTTCCTTCCTTTGATTCCCTTGTTCTGAACCACCATCTCCCCAGCTGCTCAGGTCCTCCAGTCTCCATTTTTCCCATGCTCCTCAGCCCTCTGCCCTGTTCTCAAAACCACAGACTGACCCAACGAACGCAAGTTGAGCTCTTCTGTGATCTTGGCCTCTCTGAGCAGCTCTTCCTGGGTCAGTGGACGCTCACAATGGGGCCCCTTTCGCCGCCGTGACTGGCCCTGCCTCTCTTGTACCCGAAGGAATGTCTGTCGTGTATGCTCAGCTGTAGACTGACGCATGGACTTCCGACCTGGGAAAGAAGAGAGGAAGAAATCTTTGAGTTCATGTCCACCTCCTTTATTTATTTATTTTTAAATTTAATTTAATTTAATTTTTTTAAATATTTTATTTATTTATTTATTTGACATAGAGAGATTAAAAGTAGGCAGAGAGAGAGGAGGAAGCAGGCTCCCTGCTGAGCAGAGAGCCTGATGTGGGCCTCGATCCCAGGACCCTGAGATCATGACCTGACCGAAGGCAGAGGCTTTAACCCACTGAGCCACCCAGGCGCCCTATTTTTTTAATTTTAAATCTTATTTGGAAATCATTTCAAACTTACAAAAAAGTTGCAAGAACAGTCCACAGAATACCTATATATCCTTTACCCAGGTGAACTCCTGTTAAACTTTTGCCTCATTTGCATTGTATGTATTTTCCCAAATGATCTGAGGATTGAGTTGTACACATCCCAGCTCTTGATCCTAAATACTTCAGTACGTATTTCCTAAAATAAGAGCTTTCCAGGGACGCCTGGGTGGCTCAGTCATTAAGTGTCTGCCTTTGACTCAAGTCATGATCCCACGGTCCTGGGATCGAGCCCTGCATTGGGCTCCCTGCTAGGTGGGAAGCCTGCTTCTCCCTTTCCCACTCCCCCTGCTGGTGTTCCCTCTCTTGCTGTCTCTTTCTCTGTCAAGTAAATAAAATCTTAAAAAAAAAAGAAGGGTTTTCCAAGCACCAGGGTAGCTTCTCTCTCTGCCCCTTCCCCACCATGAGAGAGCTCATGCACTCTCTCTCTCTCAAATAAATAAATTTTTTATTATTTTTTTCAAATAAATAAATCTTAAAAAAAAAAAATAGGGGTGCCTGGGTGGCTCAGTTTGTTGGGCGGCTGCCTTCGGCTCAGGTCATGATCATGGAGTCCCAGGACTGAGTCCCACATCAGGCTCCCTGCTCGGCAGGGAGTCTGCTTCTCCTTCTGACCTCTCCCCTCTCATGTTTTCTCTCTCAAATATATAAATAAAATCGGGGAGTGCCTGAGTGGCTCAGTGGGTCAAAGCCTCTGCCTTCAGCTCAGGTCATGATCTCAGGGTCCTGGGATCGAGCCTCGCATCGGATTCCCTGCTCGGCAGGGAGCCTGCTTCCTCCTCTCTCTCTCTGCCTGCCTCTCTGCCTACTTGTAATCTCTCTCTGTCAAAGAAATAAATAAAATCTTTAAAAAAGAATGAAATAAAAATAAATAAAATCGTTTTTTTAAAAAAAAGGAATAAGAGTTTTCCTTATATAACCATAGTACAGTTATCAACTTTAGTAAACTTAACATGGATACAATACTTTATCATTATGTTCCCATTTTGTCAATTAACCCAAACATCTCCACTCACTGTCAGAGCCATCATCCTGTAGTTCTAGTGGCAGGAGTGCCTTCTCTTCTCGGGCCTTCTGAGAGCTACCAGCTGGAGTGGTGACCTTTCGAGGCCTCAGGCTCTTGAGAGGCTCCTGGGGACAGATTGGCATCAGACACGAGAGAACAAAAGTGACAACAAGAAAGATGAGGATCTTAAGAAAAGTAGCACTGCAGGAGACCGGACTGTTTGGGGGAGCAGAGTACTGGGACCTCATGAAGGGCGCAACAGAAATTATGGGAAATTATGGAAGTCCAAGAAAACCAGGATACCCACAGCACCTTATATGCTTTGGTGACTACTCGGCGCTTCCTTCTTGGCTCTTCTGCTTCTCCATCACTGGATGGTTCATCCCCTTCGTCAATGTCAAAGTCAGAGTCCACTTCATCCTCTGTGTCTGACTGGTCCCCTTGATATTCATCATCTCCTGATTCCTGAGGACACAGGGAGATGAGGTTCTTAATGTCACTGAAGTCATCAGTGCCCCTCCAGGAAAGAGAATCTCTTTACTTTCTTGAAGTAAGAGTTGCTCCACTCTCCTTCCCAACCCAGCCTTTCAATTTCTTCAGGCAAGAAGCCTTTTAAGCTGATGGCCTTTGGCACCAGCACCACCCCTTTCAGCATTAATTGACTGCCCTTTACCTGTCGCACACTGTGTTACGTGCTGGGGTACAAAAGGATATGGTTTGATCTCTACCTTCAGGGGTCTCATACTCTGTCAGAGGACAGGACAGAATTATAAAAGAAAGTATGAATACAAGGCAACTATGAATTATCAAATGGTACTAAATAGTATTAAAATGTTACGGGAGGGGCGCCTGGGTGGCTCAGTCGGTTAAGTGGCTAACTCTTGATTTCAGCTCAGGTCATGATTTCAGGGTTGTGAGATAGAGCCACGTGTTGGGCTCTGCACTCAGCAGGGAGTGTGCTTGAAGATTCTCTCCCTCTCCCTCTGCCATTGCCCCCACTCGTCCTCTCTCTCTCAAATAAGTAAATAAATAAATCTTTTAAAGAAATGTTATAGGAGCTCAGAGGAAGGCACACTTCCCATAGACTGGTGGTCCGGGAAGGTCTAAACTTTAGACTTTATTCTGTTAGAGCAGGGGCTGGCAAACTTTTACTGTGAAGGGCCAGAATGGAACAGGTAGTGGGCCACATCTGACCAGCAGGTCAGGGTTTGCTGAGCCCTGCTTTAGATCTAAAGAACAAAGAGGACTTGAGCTGTGGTTTAAAATATTGGTAGTGTTTAGACAGCTAAGAGGGCAGAGGTATCATGGAAAGACAGAATAGCAAGAACAAAGGTGCAGAAGCAGGAATGTGTATCCCTTGTTTATGGAATAAAGATTTAGACCTAAGTAAAGCAGGTTTGTCTTGGGCAAGAAATCTTCCTAGCTGACTGACTTTGATTCCAGCACAGCCTTTTTCCAACATTATCTAACTGCCCTAGAAGGCTAGAAGACTTGAAAAGATTGCATTCAGTCAATAGAGAAACTTACATATCAGACTAATAAACTCATGACTTTAATTTGTAGGCCAGTCATTCTCAATCCTCTCCCTCTCCTTACTTGTCCCACTACTGATAATCATTGCTGAGGTAAACTTACTGAGAAATAAGTATCATTCCTCAGGTGTGTTGGAACAGAAAAATAATTGGGTACTAGTGCTCTGTATAATGGGGAGCCAATGAAGATTTGGGGAGATAGAAAAACTGTATACAAGCGGTGTTTCAGAAAGCTCTGGAGGTGGTTAGCTGAGTGGAGTAGAGAACACGGAGTACAGCCTCGAACTGAGGGGCTACAGGTTAGGGCTACAATGGCAGCCATATTGAAAAGTAAAGGGAAAAACAGTTGGGGGTAGGGGAGTCAACTGGGTAGGGTGGCACCTCAAACATGTGGCTCTCTCTTCAATCAGTGATGCAGATCAACAACTAATCTTGATACACATGCTGCCAAAGCAAGCAAATAGCACAGACAGTTGACACTCCAAGCTAGCCAGAGTTCAATTTTGCACAGATGACCATCATTTCCTCCCAACTGATGTTTGTGAAAGACAGCCTGGGAACACATTAATCCCCTAGCTCTAAGTATTAAGTCATCTCACCAGAGAGGAGTAGTTCAACTACACATTAGCTTTGTGTCCAATCAAAATGCTTTCACTAAGTTAGGGATTTACTACCATTCCTTTGGCTTTTATCAAGGGTCATTAATAGGCATGACTAGATAAGAGAATGTTTCTACATCAACTACTGAAACCGTTACTTTATATATCTTACATAAGGAGGCAATTCTTCCTGGGATTTAATGCTGAATAAATTTTTCTCTCTTAAAGAATGTATATGCCTCGGGGCGCCTGGGTGGCTCAGTGGATTAAAGCCTTTGCCTTTGGCTCAGGTCATGATCCCAGGGTCCTGGGATTGAGCCCCACATCAGGCTCCCTGCTTGGCAGGGAGCCTGCTTCCTCCTCTCTCTCTGCCTGCCTCTCTGCCTACTTGTAATCTCTCTCTGTGTCAAATAAATAAATAAATTCTTAAAAAAAAAAATAATGTATATGCCTCGGGCACCTGGGTGGCTCAGTCGGTTAAGCGGCTGCCTTCAGGTCAGGTCATGATCCCAGGGTCCTGGGATCGGGTCCTGTATCGGGCTCTCTGCTGGGCAGAGAGCCTGCTTCTCCCTCTCCCCTCTGCCTGCTGCTCTGCCTACTTGTGCTCTCTATCTCCCTGTCAAATAAATAAATAAAATCTTAAAAAAAAAAAAAAAGAATGTATATGCCTCTTTCTTACTGAAAAAAAAATTCAGGGTTTGGCTGCCAGGAAGCTCACAGCTAAATTTAATATCAATTGCTATTACCAATTTAGCAGAGGCTCCTGGTACAATTACTTCTGATCTGTCTCTATTTTTACCGTTCCTACTTTTTGTTTGTATGGTAAGCCTCCTTTAATCCTTTTTGGAAGCATGAACGGTACATATTAAATAACGACTCGTAAAATGACAGGAATAGGAAAATGGCCTTTGGGGGAGGGATGAGAACATTCTATTTTAAACTATAGTTGGTCAGGGCTGTGTAATTAATGACTCCCAGTCATCAAGTCCTGTGGATTCAATTTCCTTAATTTGTCTTGAAACCTATTGCCAATGTTTCTCTACTCCCACTACCTCCTTCAAACCATTCTCCTCATTACAGAGTGAGCTTTCTAAAGTACATACTTGATCATGGTACTTTGATGAATCTTCTCAGTCCTCTGGATGAGAAGCAAAATTCTTTAACATGGTTCACAAGGCCCAACAGGGGCTGGCCTTTGCCTAATCCCTACCAGCCTTACCAACCTTTATTCTCCTATAAGATTTGGAGAATGAGAGTAGGCATGCATGTACCAGACCAAGACTCAATACCTTTACACATTCTGCCCCAGCCCCTCGGTGGGTTAACCTTTCTCCTTACCCTGCTCTCAGCCAAGGCCTACTTTTCATACTGTAGTAAGTTTAAACATCATGTCCCCCAGGGATGCCAATCCTGACCAATGACTCTGGCTCCCACATGTTACCACAGCACCCTATGTTTATTTTACTCTTTATCACACAATATTTCAACTGTTAATCCAGCTGGTTTCCCCACTGGGGTTTGGAATACAAAGAACAAAGTGGTGTTTCCAATACTCTCTGCTTCCCTAGAACTTAAAACAGTGGTTGGCTTGCCCTAGCTTCTCAAAAGATATTTTAAGAATGGACAGATTCAATCAGTACCAGTGCCAATCCAATCCAGAGGTATACCGTTGAAGAAAACAGACCATTTCTAAACTTACAGATCTTACAACCTAATAGGAAAGTATAAACAAGCAGGTAAACCAAATTTAATTACAATCTGAAATATATTCTATGAAGGAGCAATCATGGAAGGGTTAGTTAACTAAGGAGACATTTACATTAAGATTTGAAAGCTGAAAAAAAGAGCAGACTAAGCCCCTCTATCTTTTGAAGAGATTCCTTTCTGTACTTCAGGTGGATAGCTAGCTAGGTAGTGGGCCAACGAGTATATACCGCGTGACTACGATGAGCTCGCGTACGTTAGACGTCAGAAATGCGGTGAAACACCCAACTAGACAAGTACACAGTTGGTTTCTTCCATATTCTGGGGTGACTCCGGAGAGCCCCTCCATCCCTGACCCCTCCAACCGCATCCAGGACTCTCCTCTTTAAGGCTCCATTTTATCCCCCGGCGACTCTCCCACCCGGTCTCGAATATCAGCTCCCAGGGCTCCTCTCCATTCCCCGCCCCCTTCTTTGTCCGAGGTTTCTCTGTTCAGGACTCCTTTTAGCTTCCTCCCCTCCCTCTTCCTGGGCCCGGCTCTTGCCTCTGTGAAACCCCCATAAGTCGTCTGGTAGAACTCATCTTCCTCCTCTGCCTCCAGGAGCCCAGAAAGCCGGTTCCCCGCGGTCTTCCGGGGGGCCCGGCCCCCAGCCAAACTCATACTGCCTACGGAGACTGCGCCGCTACCAGCGGCCCCTCACCCAGTCCGGCTATCGGAGCTCGGCGCTCGACACCACTACCTGAGGGTGGCAGGCGGTGGCGGAAGCCCGTGGTGCACAGGCAGAAGTAGCAGAGCGTCGAGAGCCTTCCAGTTGGGTCCACCACGCCCTCTTCACTCTATAGCCCCTCCCACTGGGGGACCAGGAGACCACCCCCAAGCTCCCGGCCTTAGCTCGCGCAGACCTGGACTGTGGAGTGACTGGGTGTCACCAGGAGCCTTACTACCCTAAGTCCAGAATTTGGGAGTCAACAAATTTTCACTTAGAAGAGGTCAGACCCCGTTCTGCTCCAGGCCGTTTTCCATTCTGCGTCTAGTAGTAAACCTTTCTAAAAACCCAGACTTTCTGCTCAAAGATTTTTAATGGCTCCCTGGCATCTACAGGTTAAAGTCCAAAATCCTTGAGGCAGAATAGTAGTGTGTTAAAGAGCATAGCTTTAGAGCCAACCAGACTTGAGTTTGAGTTTAAGGTCTTCTAGCTGTGTGATTTTGGAGAAGTGGCGGAATCTCGGTTTTCTCATCTGTGAAAGAGTGACTAAGGGCATCTGGCTGGCTCAGTGGGTAGACCATGCGACTCTTGATAACAGGGTCATGAGATCAAGCCCCACTTGGGCGTGGAGACTACTTAAGAAGAATAGTAAAATGTGACTAATAATATCTACCTGTTAAAGTTGTTGATAAAGTTGTTGAAAAAGGAGAGGGGGGATAGGGTGGCTGCGTGATGGACATTGGGGAGGGTATATGTTGTGGTGAGCACTGTATATTGTGTAAGACTGATGAATCACAGACCTTATCCCTGAAAAAAATAATACATTATATGTTAATAATTAAAAAAAACTTAAGTTGTTGAAAAGATAGAGATATAATCCTTGTAAACTGCTTCACACAGGATTTAGTAAGCATGTAGATGGTTAGTAGGTGATAACTACTATTAACATGGCATTCAAAATCCTTAATAATTTGGCCTCTCCCTGCCTTTCTAGCTTCACCTTCTGCCTTATCCTATCCTAGCATCACTTCCCAATTCTCTGTCGTACCTGTATGCTTTTCCTTCTCCTTAGGATTCTTTTCCTATCTCCTTAGGATTCTTTTCCTATCTTGTATTCCTGGCAAAATTCTGGTTCTATAAGATGGTGAAGTCTTCTCACTCACCCACCTTGCTTCTGGGCCCTTTGATATGGTCTGATTGCTTTCCATGGCCATTTCTGACAGGTCTTCATTCATTCATTTATCAAATATTTACTGCATTCCATAACTCTGCCCATAACCAAGGAGATCATGCCTCCTTGGTTCTCCAGAGTAGTACTAATCTCATACAGTCTGTGGTATTTTCAAGACCTTGCGTCAACTTCTCTTCCCGTCTTTTATTCTGAAAATATGGTTGTCAAACCATAGCACCTGTACGTACTCTATGATAGCAGCTACATTTTATTCTAATGATTTATATGTATACCTCATTAGCCTGTGACCTTTTCGAGGGCAGGAACTTTATCTTCGTCTGTGTGTACCAGGAACTCTCATACTGCCTAGGACATAATTGGAGCTAAATAATGTCAATTCAATGAATGAATTAATGAATGACTAATTGAATGAGTAAGATACTCATCCTCCTTTTTTGCCTCTAGGTTGATCTTGCCTGCCTCTAGCCCCTCCATTCTGACCTTAGGAACTGTTATAAGACATGAAAGCCACTTTAATAAAGCTGTGTGTGTGTGTGTGTGTGTGGCACACATGCGCGTTATTTCTGTTAAGTTTGTATATGGGCCCTATTTTGAGATCGCCAGATTGCTTGCTTTTCCAAAATATATATTGGTGAACTCCCTTTTCAGTTTCCTTGGGGGTACGGAGCCAACATGTCCTGCTTTGCCTCTGCTTCCACACCCTGCCACGTCACCCCAGTTCTGCTATGCCAGGAATGTTACTGGGGAAGAGTGGTTCTATGACTCAGAGGACACCCCAGGGATTGAGTGGGAGTGGAGGCAGAGACAAGATATGGGAGAAAAGATGGGAGACACCCCTAGCCCCACTTTTTGAATTTTGCATTCATCCATTCATACAATCGGGAGACATGTATTATGCACCTACTTTGTGCCAGGCACTATTTTAGATGCTTGAGATCCAAAAATGGATAAGATGTAATCTTTGCCCTGAAACGTTCAGTCTTAGGAGGGAGACAAACTAGTAAACAGACTGACATAATACAAGGTACTAGGAGTTATAGCAGCCATTTTCTGGTACATAAAGAGAAACAAAGATCCCTAAGAAGCTACAAAATAGGGATCTCCTCTTTTCAGGAGGGCTGAAATCAAATTCACTGATCAAATCCCAAGGAGAAGATCCCCCTGTTTGACCTACTGCCTTGGTAAGTCAGGGCTTTATTGGTCTCTTTCCAATTCTAAAAGCAGAAACAGCTTTATATCTACACCAGCTGATTTCTAAAATAACTCAGGAAATGGTAGCAGCTCCTTGCTTTTTAGGAAAACAAGGATAATTTATTCAACAAATATTTATTTATTGAAGATCTATGAGCAAAATCCTGTGCTAGACAGTGTACCCCCACCTATTTAGTTGGGTGGAGGGGTATATATATATATATATATATATATATATATATATATATGTAAAATACTTAAGTGTCACACAATTCCATTGCTATGGAATGAAATGGCAACCCAATCATGTGAAGTTTGTCTACCTTCAGCACCCAAAGGAATATGAATAATCCAGCAGGTGGCAGCAGGGAAACAATTATTTTTATCTTGATGAGCGAGGGGTAGAAGGCACAGATAGTCTGGGCTTTCGGGTCCTAGGTTCCCTTTCTAGAACCTGGAAGACACCCGGATAGAGGATAATCAGGTCATCCTGGGGGCTACAAAAGCGAGATTGCCCCTCCATTTATTTTCATTTATTAATTCTACAAATAATTATTGAGTCTCTACCATGTGCAGCGCCACAGATGGGAGAAGCTGAAAATACAAGAGTGAAATAGCCTTTGCTTACAGTCCGATCAGGGAGAGAGAGGTCTTAAGATCCCCACCTGGGTTCACAATCTCCAGGGTACTTTGTTAAAACTGAGCAGTGTTAGTCCGCACACTAGACTAGAATGGGTAATTCATTGTGTCCCCATGCCCTTCGGTGCATAGATTAACAGAGTTAAGGAGCTAAGGGCTTGCTTGGATCGCGGGAACACTGTAATATGGTTTGATTGCTTTCCGTGGCCCTTTCTGACAGGTCTTCACTCATTTATCAAATATTTACTGCATTCCATAACTGCGCCCTCGAACTGCGTTTGAGGCAAAGGGTAGATCTGTTTTGAATGTCATTTAGAGGAAGGCAAGACGGCCCCGCACATTACAGTAAACAAAGCAGTAAAGCCGGAAGAATACTTAGTTGCATGTGATGTTCTGTGATAGTCGAGTGCTTAATGTCTCTGACTTGACAGCAGCGCTTTTGTCGGGAGTTCCTGCCTGGGCTCTAAAATTGAGGGCCGGCTGGGCGGACTCTCATTTATCCCGAGCTCCAGCAATTCAACGCCGTCCTTTCGCAAAGCGGAATATAAACTGACCTACCGAGCCACCGTAGGGACGGTCTACAGTCGGGAAGGGGTTGTCTCCGACCGGTGGATTCGTTAGGGCGTGGGGAGCCCGTGTCATATGACCAGTAGCAGCCCCCGGATTGGCTCTCAGGGCCTCCCTCTCTTCCAGTGGGCTGAAACGCTGGGAAGGTTAAGCGCATGCGCAGTGCCCGGATTTCCCTTAGCCACCCAGAGTGGAGCCTTGGGGTTGGGCGATAAACAGGCTGTGGCTAGGAAGGAGGGGTGGGAGCATTTGTTCCGTTGGGACTTTTCACGCCCCCTTACTCGTTTAGGTGTGGTTAGGTTCAGACGTGGGGTCCTGGCAGCGGCTTGAGCGTTCTCTCTTATGAAAGGGGAAAGAAGCTCCCGCGGAGAGCAGTCGATGTTGCGGAGAGGGTGCGAGACAGGAGTTCTCCCCCATGCCAGCCAAATGGTGCGGCCCTGAGCTGTTTCACGACCCGGCCCGACGCGTCTGAGAGAGGCCCCGGAGGGGGCAGGGAGGCGGCCCGCAGAACGCGGGCTCTGTGAAGAGACGTGGGGAAAATTCGATTCGGAGAAGAGGAAGAACCCGATTGAAAGGGAGCGAGGCCGCTGAGGGGGAGGGGGCTGCCAAGATGGCGTCGTCCTCCTCTGGGCCGTGGGCGGCCGGGGTTTCATCCTTGGATCCCGCGGTCCCTTCCGGCGCCTCTTCTTCAGGTAATCAGGGCGGGGCGTGGGCAGGGGTCTGAGGACTGCTGTGCGATGGGAACGAGAGCGAGACCTGGGAGGGCACCTGTAACTGGGGATGTCCGAGGAGTTGCCGGTAAGGAGGACAGAGGCCGGGCTTTCAAGTAGCAGGGCTTTAGGAGCGGGCAGGGGGAGTGAGGAAAGGAGGGATTTGGTTGAGGAAAGGGAGGCTGTCAGAAACACTAGCTGTCTTCGAGGAGACCGCATTGAGGACTTGAAGTAGTAGTAGGGTTAGGAAGGGATGGAGATGGAAGGTGGGGGTAGGAGGGAAACCGAAGGGAAACCGAAACGAATGGAGAAAACTAAAATAAATGGAGGCTTCATAAGTAGAGAGGGGAATTAGTGAGAGAGGTAGGTGGAACTCAAGTTGATTATGGGGTNTGCAATCTCTTATTCCAAATGATTCAGGAGTTAGCGGGGTGACTGTTACTACTCCCCTCTTAGGGGCGAACTAGAAATGTTTACAGATGCATCTTGATCCTGGAGCGTCTACTGAGAATTAAGAATGAACTACTAGGGCGCCTGGGTGGCTCAGTGGGTTAAAGCCTCTGCTTTCGGCTCAGGTCATGATCTCAGGGTCCTGGGATCGAGGCCCGCATCGGGCTCCCTGCTCAGCGGGGAGCCTGCTTCCCCCTCTCTCTCTCTGCCTGCCTCTCTGCCTCCTTGTGATCTCTCTCCCTCTGTGAAATAAATAAAATTAAAAAAAAAAATGTGGAAGAGAAGCCATGGAGTTGAAACATGTTTAAGAGTTATGTGACGTTTTCTTTCGATTTGCTGCGGAGTTAGGAAATTGTGGATTTTGTTGGGGGTGGGAGTTATTTGAGACCTCTTTTTCTTTAGAGACTGCCCCTCGTGCGTCATTTCTTCTCACTTAGTGCCCCCCCCCGCCACGCGCACGCACTTGTACACATATGTTCTACCAAACACCCTCCTTCGATGATTCCCATTTCTAGACTGCCCAATTTTGGGAAGGAATGGAACGTTTTGACGGAAGGTGGGAAAAAGACCCTAGAAACAGATGGTGGAGAAGGTGGAATGATGCATTCCAGAGTGAGAGAGGTTGTGTTGGGAATTACGCCTGGTAAGGACGGTGTGGTTGGAGGAGGTGGTTCTGCGTGCTGTGGGAGAATATTGCATAATAGGAAATGGACTGGAAGAATGCTTAGGCTGTATCAGGAAGTTGGCACTTGGAGAATGAAGCAAGGGAACATAGCTCAAAGTAGTTAGAAACTATTGGAGATTGAGGGAGGGCCGAGGAGCCCGCAAGAAAAGCAACAGATTGTGTGTAGGAGGGAAAATGTGTATGAGTGTGGGGAGGGGGTGGAGATTGAGTCAGAAACTGTTACAGAGCTTCCATCAGAAATGTCTGGTGTTCCATAGTGACTGTTGCCTCTAAAACTGTGTGTGAACAGGATAGGCTGCCAGATGTTGGATGCTGTACTTGAGATGACGTTTCCTTAGGCCTGGGATTTCATCCTTGGCTTTTGAATTGGCTAAGTAAAAGGTTCCACCTTTCACATTCCGGCTGGGATGGGTACAGCTACATGGTCACAATATCTTCTTCATAAGCTGCAGTTTTATGTATGTGTATCTATTTTTAGTTTCTTGAGAGGTGATTTTTGCCTTTCCTGTAAAAGCATTAGGGGACCAGAGCAACTCATGTTGCATTTAAGTGTGAAGGATGAAGTAAAATGACAGGTTATTTTTATAGAGTAGTTCCTTAATTTAAAACCTTTTTTCCTTCCCCCAATGCAGAAAGAACAGTGGTTGTGTGTAGTCCTTAAACTTAACTATCAAGTTAGGTGTTCTGTTAGAACAGGTTAACCTTAAAAGCCATGTGCTTATATCCCAAAATTTGATTCAGTCTCCATTGCATGGAAGTACTGGCCATGTGGACAGATTTAGGAGTAAAGGAAATATTTCTTTGTCACTTATTGATAAATCTTTCTCCTCTTCCATCTCTGCTCTTGCTTCAGATAGTTTTCCTATCTTTTTCAGATGTCACTGTATGATATTTTTATGTTTTTCTGCCAGATCCCAGGGCTGGCAGTTAGTAATTTAGATTGCATAAATGTTTTTGTCCTGTTGTGTCTTCACCAGAAAATAAAATACTAGGTTTCAGTGGATTTTACAGCTCCTTGACTCTGCTGTATTCATATGAACAGTCAAGCTATAAAAATGTCTAAAAATAGTTTTCGATTCCTATTTTTACTTTTGTTTTTTACACCTTCCCTCTTTGCTGCTTTGACAGGTATTGAAGCAATTGTATTAAGAAATTTAAAGAAATTCTGTTTGTAAATATTCCTGAAAACCTGTTGGGATTTTTGTGTCCAGATACACGGTGTTGACTTTACTTGTGTATCTGCACTTTCACTTAGGTTTGGGGTTAGTAAATTTAATTTAGTAAAATAATTCATTTGAAGGATATGATTGAAGAGGATAGAATATTTGATTCTGATGCAAAAAAGGCTATTAGAAATGGGGTTTATTTTTTTTACTAATTGGGTTTTATTTGTGACTGGAATTGAGTATTGCTATATCTGGGTGGTACCAGGGGAATTAGGATATTGACAGGAATGAGTGATGGTTTATGATTTCCTAAATTGTTAAAGGCAAGAAGACTGGCCTTGTAGAAATTCAAGGTAGGGAGGGTGTGTGTGTGTGTTTGTGACCATTCTAAAACCAGCTTATTGTTCTTAGATGAACTCACTTAAATTTGGTGAAACTCTGAAATCCTAAAGGCAAGATTCTTTGGCAGTGTCGAAAGTAGATTCAAGATAAGAATGTTAGGATTCAGGGACAGATTGATCTTTTAGATAAGCCACTCATACCTTTGGAGGCTCAAAATCTTTTGGCATTCAAATTAGGAAGGACATATTATTTAGAACAGTTGTTCTTGTCTAGAATTTTTCACCATTAAGGCACCAGTAAGCTGGTCTTTTATACTGCTGACAAGTGAAATACAGATGGTAGATCAAACCATATGTTCTAAGAGATGTTTGACATCTTTTCCCATTAGAGTAATTACTGTGTTTGGATTTGGAAGAGGCAGTTATAAATGAATATCAGCTTACCCAAGTCATCATCATGTATTTTTTCTTATACTTTGTTAATAAAAACTGATGCAGTTTGCCATCTAGTCTCAGGTGTTCGGTGTATAGAGGAAATTTATTTCTTCTTTTGCTTTCTCCCCCATCCTCATTATTTGGACAGTGACACCACTTAAAAATAAAACTAGCCCTGAAGAGGTGCCGTTGACAGTATGACCATCTGTCACACCAGTGTGCAGAGTCTGTTTCCCTATCTGTAATTTGACTAGTTTATCAAGAGCTTGAAATTCAGGGGCGCCTGGCTGGCTCAGTTGTTAGAGCATGTGACTTGATCTTAGGGTTGTAAGTTCGAACCCCACATTGCTGTATAGAGATTACTTAAAAAAATAATATATATGTATATATGTTTTAAGATTTTATTTATTTGACAGACAGTGAGAGAGAGAAAACAAGTGGGGGGAATGGGAGAGGGAGAAGCAGGCTTCCTGCCGAGCAAGGAACCCGATGGGGCTTGATCCCAGGACCAAAGGCAGACACTTAATGACTGAGCCACCCAGGCACCCCAAAAATAAAATCTTATTAAAAAAAAAAAAGAGAGAGGGCGCCTGGGTGGCTCAGTGGGTTAAAGCCTCTGCCTTCGGCTCAGGTCGTGATCCCAGGATCCTGGGATCGAGGCCCGCATCGGGCTCTGCTCAGCAGGGAGCCTGCTTCCTCCTCTCTCTCTGCCTGCCTCTCTGCCTACTTGTGATCTCTCTCTGTGTATCAAATAAATAAATAAAATCTTTAAAAAAAAAAAAAGAGAGAGAGAGAGAGAGTGCTTGAAATCAGGTAGTGAATCCCTCTTTTATTTTACTACCAGGAAGGGAGTGAAGAGTCTGTTTTGGATACTTGATTTGAAGTTTGAAGGAGTTAGAAAGTAAAGTTAGAATATTAAAGTGTATACTGCTCTTCTGAAATAAGAGCTGTTTGATAAAATCACATGTGACTCCGCTTCTAAGGAAGAAGCACATGAAACGTTAGAAGATTATGAACCTGTAGTTCCTTTTTGCTTCAGACCAGAACATTTCTGAAATTGTCACCCTTTACCTATATGATTTTATCATGAGCACAAATGATTTGGAAGTAACTTTACAGCTCCTTTCTGACTGTATTTTACTGAACTATTGAGGGAAACCCCAGAGGACACAGGACTGAAGCATTTATGCTTGGGACCTTTATCATAGGGCCAGCCTCATTAGTCCCTGATTCTGGCGATTTTGTTCTTTCTAGAAGAGCTTCACCTGTAAATTATGCTCTAATCTGATAACACCAAATGGTAGAGATTTTGTAGTTTTTTTGGTCTGTGTTCTTTGTATCCATTGTAAAGCGTTTGTAGGGTGGTGATCCTTTTCCCTTCAATTCTTCCATACTAGTGAAAAGTAATACAACTTAAGCCACTTTACTAGAGTGAGAAACTGAAATTTGGAAATGTAAAGATAGAACAGAATCTCATGTAGTCAGAATATCACCAGGTAGCATTTTGGTTGACATTTTATAAGTAGGGAGAGAGGTTTCTGTTGTTTTTTTTTACATGGGGGTTTTGACACTTTTTTGCCAGAAAACTGACATCAGAATGTCATTGTTTTTGATTAACCATTTATCTTTTTTTAATTTTTGAAAAATATTTTATTTATTTGAGAGAGAGCGAGGAAGTGCAGTGTGCACACAAGCAGGGGGTGGGAGCAGAGGGAAGAGAGAATCTCAAACAGATTATGTGTTGACTGTGCTGAACTCAGAGCCCAAGGCCAGGCTGAATTCCAGGACTGCAGGATCATGACCTGAGCCAAAACCAAGAGTCAAATGCTCAACTGACTGAGCCACCCAGGCACTCCTGATTAACCATTTATTTTTTCCATGGCTGCCCAAGCCTGGTCAAATATAAAAGTATACTTCAGGAAGTATGCTATTTTTTGATAGTCTGGTAGAGGGAATCTATTTCTCTGTGTTCCAAACCCCAGCCCACCATTCAGTCTCAAAGAGAGAGTGTTTGGCCTGATGGTATTTCCTAGAGGAAACCCCTTCCTAGCCCATTTCCCCTATTGCACTTCATTCTCCACCCTTTCCTATTAAAAGAGCACTATTTAGTTTCTAAGTATGTGTTGGTTGGTTTTGTTCATATCTCCTGTGAACTGCCATCATTCTTTTTACTGTTTACTATTTGAAGTTAAACTTTTTTTGCTCAACCTCTCCATTTTTTTAAACTTTGTCTCCCAGTCATTTTTCTTTGTCCTGTGAAATTCCAGTCTGTTTGTTTGTAATGGCTGTAGACAATAGGTATTTTTTTAAAGCTTTTATTTTTTTATTTTTTATTTTTTTTAAAGATTTTATTTATTTATTTCACAGAGGGAGAGAGATCACAAGGAGGCAGAGAGGCAGGCAGAGAGAGAGGGGGAAGCAGGCTCCCTGCTGAGCAGAGAGCCCGATGCGGGCCTCGATCCCAGGACCCTGAGATCATGACCTGAGCCGAAAGCAGAGGCTTTAACCCACTGAGCCACCCAGGCGCCCTTAAAGCTTTTATTTTTGAGTAATCTCTGCACCCAGCATGGGTTGTTAACTTAAAAGATCAAGAGTTGCATGCTCTACTGACAACCAGCCAGGCCAGGCGCCCCTGTAGACAATACGTATTAATTGGCAAACATCTGATTCCAGAAAAGGCTTCTTCCTGTTGAGTCTGAGGAAGACTTTGGCAAAAAGTAAGGAGGGTAGGTTCCTTGCAGGGAGTACAGTATATATTATTATTTGCCTTATATACTTAACCAAGTAATATGGAAGTAACCCAGAGTAAGCACTATACCAAAGGATCAGTGATGTTAATGCGAAGTGGGGTAAGGGAAGGTAAGCAAAGGAAGTCGTAGGGAGAGAATGGGAAGAGGGTTTTTTTTAGGATACATGATTAGCTAGAGCAGAATAGCTTTCCTATATGCACAGTTTAGGTAAACAAACCTGGTAAACTTCAAATTTTCATTGACAAGAACCTGTATAAAAGAGATGATGGAAAAGTAACATATCTCTGATTTTCCTTGTAATTGCCTTGAAGTGCATTGTTGGGGCAATTAATGTTCATTATGATATAATTAAAATTAGACTTTCTCTGCTGAAACATGTATGTTCCAATCCATCAAGAGTCATTGCTTTTTCAGGTTAGATATAGCCAGATTTGGAAATAAGAGGTGGCAGTCTGCCAAGAAATCTCAAATATTTCTTGGCCATGGGTGGCTTATTCAGGAGACTCAGGTCTTTTATTTATTCATTTTTTTAAGATTTTATTTATTTAGCTGTCAGAGAGAGAGAGTGAGAGAGAACACAAGCAGGGGGAGCAGCAGAGAGAGAGGGGAGAAGAAGGCTCCCCACTGAGCAGGGACCCTGGGATTGTGACTCGAGCCAAAGCAGAGGCTTAACCGGCTGAACCACCCAGGTGTCCCAAGATGCAGGTCTTTTTTATTTTTTTAATTTTTATTTTTGTAAAGATTTTATTTATTTATTTGACAGAGAAAGGGAGAGAGAGAGAAAGAGCACAAGTAGGCAGAGTAGCAAGCAGAGGAAGAAGCAGCAGGAGATGTGGGGCTTTGATCCTAGGGTCCTGGGATCATGACCTGAGCCAAAGTCAGAGGCTTAACCAACTGAACCCACTCAGGTGCCCCAAGACTCAGGTCTTTTAAAGAAGATCTTCCCCCCCACACACATGTTTTCAGAGTTTTAGTGCCAAGAGATACATATTTGAGGCCTGAGAACCATGAAATTTGCCTTATAGAAGCAAAAATTTATCACAAGAGAGAAATGTAGAGATATTTTAATTCAATTTGGAAACTGAGGTTCAAGGAGCTTGTTACTAGTGGCAGAGGTGTTGCATTGAGGCCGTATGTTATCAAGATGAGTCTTAGTTTAAAAAAAAAGAAAAGGGGCGCCTGGGTGGCTCAGTGGGTTAAAGCCTCTGCCTTCGGCTCAGGTCATGATCTCAGGGTCCTGGGAACGAAGCCCTGCATCAGGCTCCCTGCTCAGCGGGGAGGCTGCTTTCTCCTCTCTCTCTGCCTGCCTCTCTGCCTACTTGTGATCTGATCTCTCTCTGTGTCAAATAAATAAATAAAATCTTTAAAAAAAAAAAGGGGGTGAGTCTTAGTAAACTTGTGGCTCATTCCTCGCTGCTTAATTGGCTGTTATCTGAGGTGACCCCAGGACTGGTAGATCAAACTACTTTGTGCTTTGGAACTTTTGCTTCTACGAGCATCTTTGCCTTTCTTTTTCCTAGAGGATCCTGAAAACTTGACACTTGCTAGGAAACAAAATTTAGTTTTTCTCTGGGATGTGGCTTGGTTTAGTCCTTATTGCGGGTATACGAATAGTACTTTTTTGTTTCTAAACAGTAAGTTTTTGAGTACTCAGCACTACTTTCTAGGAGGTGGACTGATATTTCAGACATTTCTGAGTATTTTCATTTGAAGAACATACTGTGCCTCCTACCTGCAGGGGTATGCTTAAAATGGCTTTCAGTATTTCAAGGTAACAAGGACCAAAGAGATTGCTTCGGATAGTGCCACAGATAACTGGGCTGACTGTGTTTGTGTTTTGTTTTGTGTGGGTTTTTGCTTTTGTTTGTTTGTTTTTTCCTTTTAAAACCTCTGGCTCTCAGTCTGATCAACCAAGAGAACTCTTAAGAGTTAGCATTTTTTTCCCAAAAATCTGCTTATATCGCTTTGTGCTCTATGTAGGTATTAGTGAGACATTTATGGAGTAGTATTGAGCTGCGTCTTTGGGATTGCTTCTCTACAACCTGCCCAGGCAAAACTCCAGTTGTCTGAGGAATGCACATCCGGCCAGCCTCTAGCATCCCCAAATTATATGTGTACTTCAAACATTGAAGTCAGTCACACACTGGCTCTTAGTTCTCATCTGGTAGGTGATGTCATTTCATCTCTGACGGAAATGCTTCTGCTCTGAAAGTGCAGGGAGAGGCTCTGGTATTAAGGGCAACTCTGTTTTGTTCCACACACTGGGGGAAAAACAACTCTTTTATCAGAGGTTTTTATTTTTTTATTTTTTTATTTTTTTATTCATTTGACACAGAGAGAGAGATTACAAGTAGGCAGAGAGGCAGGCAGAGAGAGAGGAGAGAGGAGGAAGCAGGCTCCCCGCTGAGCAGAGAGCCCCATGTGGGCCTCGATCCCAGGACCCTGGGATCATTATCGAAGGTTTTGACAGTTTGGAAATATCTTTATTTCAGTTATCTCCTCTTTTAAAGCCAACTCATTTACCCCTCTGAAGTTTACCTTTTTTACACTTCCCAGAATTATATTGATGATTTTTCCCTTCCTCTACATTTCCTTCTTCCCCTCAGTAGTGAATCTTAATCTCCTGTAGTTCAGTAGTAGCAAGCAGATGTATGGAGAGTCACAGTGGTGTTTTGCCAAGAAACCAGCCCCTCCATTATCTTTTTCATCAGAAACACACTTTACGGTGGGGCCAAGGACCAAAATGGAGTGCTTCCTTAAGACTAGGACAGAGTTACTCAGAAAAATATTCTGTGACATGGTGTGATGATTCACCCTTGTATTTTAGCAAGAATCAATTGGGATGTTTCCATTTTGGCATTTGACTGATTCTGCTGCTTTGAAATTATTTTCGCAACATTAAAGATTTCCCAGCTTATTTTCAGAATTTAGCAGATAGATCTTTAATATTTTTAGGGCTTGGTATCCAGGAGATATCCTGAAATTAGGTGTCCCCGTTTTATAGGAGAATATTGATATTCTGGAGGATGTGAAAGATAAACCTCTTCAGGGAGAACCTCTTATATGTGCTGATGAAGGTTTGTTTCAGGTTGTACAAGCATCTCAAAGTAATACATGGTAAAGAAAGAGAGTGAGTGTAGAGGAGTCATGTGTATTTGTAGCTTGGGATTGTCAGCAGCTTTCTGGATATTGTCTTTTTACATTTGTTTCTTCTAGTGTGTCTCTGCAGCAGCATGATATGATTGTAATGAGCTTCAGTTAATGTGTGGGGTTGGAGTGAGGTTGGTCTGTATATGTGGGACTGTCGAGTAGTGGTTTACTGGGGAAAATGGAGTATATAGTAAAGAGTGCAGCAATGAAGTCATCCCTGTATATCTCTTTTCCTTAGTTGCTAAATTATTGATGTAATTGCTTTTTACATAAAATATACATAGATAAGGAAAAATAGATATGTGAAGTTACAAAATCAACCTAATTCCACGTTTCAAGATAGTTATACTTAAACATTTTGATATATAATCTTTTGGACCTTTTCAATATATATAAATAATACAAGTTAATTTATAGATAAGTGTTTTACAAAAATATGGTACTATGTAATTTTTTTTAACGTTTTTCCACATCCTACCCATAAATATACATAAAACTAATGGTTTATATGTACATTTTAGGGCTAGATTTATGTCACCAATCTCCTTTTGTTCATTTAGATTCTTTCCAGTTACAGTATTTATCCAATAATAGTTTTTATATACAGTGCTGCAGTAAATATTTTTGTATATACATTTTGGTCCACTTGATTGTTTCTTTAGACTAAATTCCCACTTCTATGTCAAATTAATACACATATATTTTTAAGACTTCTTGCTAGATATTGCCAAAGAGTGAAAGACCCTCAAATAAGATATACACATTATTTTTTGAAAGGGTAGATGTCTATACGCAAAGGAGTTTTGTACCTGAAAAATTTTTGCCAATATGAAATCACTCCAGGATGAAATGATTTGGGTTACAAATTTTGAGACCACTCTTGGAATTTTTCTGCCAGAACTTCTCCTCTTGTTTTTTTTTTTTTTTTTTTTTTTTTTAAAGATTTTATTTATTTATTTGACAGAGAGAGAGAGATTACAAGTAGGCAGAGAGGCAGGCAGAGAGACAGGGAGAGGAGGAAGCAGGCTCCCTGCTGAGCAGAGAGCCCGATGCGGGCCTCGATCCCAGGACGCTGAGATCATGACCTGAGCCGAAAGCAGAGGCTTTAACCCACTGAGCCACCCAGGCGCCCTCCTCTTGTTTTTTGAATGTTTACCTAGAGCTACAAAAAAATCATTTTACATTTCATAGTATGGTGCAGTCAGGTTAGGTCCTGTTCATAATTTTAAATTTTGGAGGTTTTTTTTTTTTTTTAATATGCTTATTCTGTTGTAAGCAAGTAGAACCCCAGAAGTAAGTGATAACTTTCTGTTTTTCCTCATTTAGGTTTCAACTTTCTGTGCTGTGGGGTCAACCGTAAGAGAGGTAGATCTGATGTGTATCTTTGCTGAAGAAGCATGAGCTCCTTGCAGTAACTAGACGCCAACTCCTCTTCCCCATAACAATTGCACACTTTTTGTAGTGGTAGTACATGGCCTTCTTCTGAGAAGGCTGTGGATGTCTTGCAAGCATTATTTGACTTTAGCTCCCATTTTTCTCTGCCCTCCCCAAAAAAGATGCTATCATAACACAGAAGTTTCTTTTCTCACAGTTCCACAGTATAATATAAATTAATTGACTACCTTTTGTCTCCCTCAAGGTCTTCCTATAACTTCATTTCCTTTTGTTTCAGTAAATGAGTCTCAACTCTTCTTTTCCCTTTCTGCTGCATCTCTCATTTCCCCTGACCCTTCCCATCCTATAGATAGGTTTCATAATTCACAGTGATGATAATAAGTGGTAGTATTTGTAGAGCATTTATTATATGTTAAGTGCTATACATGACTTATTTAATTCTCTTAACAACCGTATGAGAAAATATTGTTATTCCTCCATTTTATAGATGAGGTAACCAAGGCCTAGAGAGTTAACTAACTTGTCCAATGTTGCCCAGTTAGTAAGTAGTGATTTAGTACTCAAACCTAGGTGTTCTGATTTCAGAGCTCGCATTTATGCCCACTATGCTGTTATTGCTCTCCTGACTAATCTGATAGTCTGTGTGTGAACTAACTTGATATAAACCAGATTAACTGTTTGTTATTGAATGGGTACTGACTGAACCAGGACTCCATGGTGAAGGAAAGAATCGTACAGAAGACAGCTTCCCCTTTTGACCTTGGCGTTCCTGGAAAAACAACAGAATTTTGAACTCATCTGTACATAATATGTGGAGTTACTGATTCTTTCAGTCTTTTAGCAAGTATCTTAGAAGTTAATATGCCAAAAGAAAAAGTTAATGGCCAAGGATTGGTAACTGATTCTGCAGTCAATTCCGAATTCCCTAAAACAAAAAGAGTTTGTCAGATGCCCTCTTTTTGTCCACTGCAAATTCAATAATAAAAGTCTTATCTTAGGCTTTTCCTCAGAGCAAGTCATCGTCCCACATACACCAAAAAGAAAACTTTAACCTGAGATGAATGGAGCTCTTTTTTTTTTTTTTAATTTTTATTTATTCATTTGACACAGAGAGAGAGATTACAAGTAGGCAGAGAGGCAGGCAGAGAGAGAGGAGAGAAGAGGAAGCAGGCTCCCTGCTGAGCAGAGAGCCCGACGCCGGCCTCGATCCCAGGACCCTGGGATCATGACCTGAGCCGAAGGCAGCGGCTTTAACCCACTGAGCCACCCAGGCGCCCTGGAGCTCTTTTTTTTTCTTTGTTAAAGTTATGTTTTATTACAAAGACAAAAAGGTACTTTCTACTACTAGTGAGGACCGTACCATCTATAAAACTGTGAAACTGCTCTTTCAAGAATCAGACTTGAAAGAAGTTTCTGCTGCTCTAGAGTATAGGCATTATTTGGTTCAGAACAAGGGTAACCTCACTAAAAAAAGTGAAAGGTATTTTCCTACAATTTTTGCCGGTAACATTGATGACTATTACCAGAGGAACAGAGTTGTCATTATTGTTAATTTAAGACTGATAACGAGGGCACCTGGGTGGTGCAGTTGGTTAAGTGTTCGGCTGAGGTCATGATCTCAGGGTTGTGAGGTCGAGCCTTGGATCAGGCTCCATGCTCAGTGCCAGGTCTACTTGGATTTTCTCTCCCTCTCCCTCAGTCCCTTCACCCACGCTTGCACATGCCTGTGCTCGCGCGCTCTCTCCTCTCTCAAATCTTAAAAAAAAAAAAGATTGAGAGGAATCGAAGGAGGGGGGATTCTGCTGTTAATCCTCTTTTAGTGAAAATGAAAAATAGATTTCCTTGTCTCAAGGGAAGGGGGATACCCAGGGGAAGAAAATATGTGTTTATATTGTCTAATAGCATTTCTGGGTTTTATTTAATTTTTAGAATATTCTGGCTCCCTTGGTGCTTTCTTGGCCCACCTAGACTTTAGGTGGCTGGAAAATTGAAAACAAAATATGGTTTAGAAGAAAGAATTGAATTGGGGATTAGGAGTGTGAATTCCCATTCTGGCTCTGTCATCATCTTTGATCTGTGATTTTGAGTACATTCCTTACGCTTGTGCTTATATTTATAAAGAGAATTAGACTAAAAATCTTTAAGGGCCTTTCAGAATGATTTTTTTCAAAATATAAATGGTTATTGATTTGTTAGCTTGACAATGGGCAGGTAGCTTCATTTGTGACTGAAGGAGCTGAGTTTTCAGCTTGTTTTGTTTAAAAATCAACTTTCGCGGGCTCCTGGGTGGCACAGTTGGTTAAGCGGCTATCTTCGGCTCAGGTCTTGATCCCACGGTCCTGGGATTGAGTCCCGCATCGGGCTCCCTGCTCAGCAGCGAACCTGCTTCTCCCTCTGCCTGCTGCTCTGCCTACTTGTGCCCTCTCTCTCTCTCTCTGTCAAATAAATAAAATAAAATCTAAAAAAAAAAAAATCAACTTTCGTGGGGTGCCTGGGGTGGCTCAGTTGGTTAAGCATCTGACTCTTGATTTTAGGTCAGGTCATGATTTCAGGGTCCTGGAATCAAGCCCCAAGTCAGGCTCTGTGCTCAGGACAGAGTCTGCTTGTCCCTCTCCCCCTGCTTCTCCCCCTCTCATTCCCTCTTTCTCTCTCAAATTAATGAGCAGAATCTTTTTTTTTTTAAAGATTTTATTTATTCATTTGACACAGAGAGAGATTACAAGTAGGCAGAGAGGCAGGCAGAGAGAGAGGAGAGAGGAGGAAGCAGGCTCCCTGCTGAGCAGAGAGCCCAATGTGGGCCTCGATCCCAGGACCCTGGGATCATGACCTGAGCCGAAGGCAGCGGCTTTAACCCACTGAGCCACCCAGGCGCCCAAGCAGAATCTTTTTAAAAATTAGCTTTCATCAGGAGCTATAGATTTCAACCAGACTGAGCTTGCCTGGCCAGAGTTTTAAAAAATTCCCAAAGTGAGAAGGGCGACTGGGTGGCTTAGCCAGTTAAGTATCCCTTGACTTTGCCTCAGGTCATGATCTCAGGGTCCTGGGTTTGAGCTCCGCCTCTGGCTACCCACTCAGCAAGGAGTCTGCTTGTCCCTCTGCCCCTTCCCCGCTTGTGCTCTTTGTTTCTCTCTCTCTCTTTCAAATAAATAAATCTTAAAAAAAAAAAAATTACTCAAGTGAGTACACCCTTGCTTCTCTAGGGTTTGGTTTGTTGTTGTTTTTGCTTCTCTAGGTCTTTTACATTTTCTTTCTGCAGAGGAACTAGGGTTCATAGTTGCCATGGTTGGTTCTATATCATCTATTGACCCACTAAAAAATAAGTTTTTTAAACCATTATTTTTTTCTAATGCAGCCTGTGATAGCTTCATGTCTTGTTTTTAGTACTGCACCATTAACTAGTTGTTTAGAATGTTTCTTGGTCTAGGACCTGTTAATGAGTAGGAGTCCCAACTTAGTGCAAAACAATGTCACTGTTAGAGCTTCATCTTGACGCTTCCTTTACCAGAGAAAACCTATCAGAAAGAAGCCAGCTCAGATGAAGAAGCTTGATTATCCAGACTTGCTTTCTTTTCTTCTGTGGTATTTTTTTTCCTAAACTTTTAATTAAAAAAATTTTCAGGGGCGCCTGGGTGGCTCAGTTGGTTAAGCCTCTGCCTTCGGCCCAGGTCATGATCCCAAGGGTCCTGGGATCAAGCCCTGCAATGGGCTCCTTGCCTAGCCAGTACCCTGCTTCACCCTCCCCTCCCCACTCGTGCTTTCTCTCACTATCTTTGTCTTCTCTCTCTCTCAAATAAATAAAATCTTTAAAAAAATTTTTTTTTCAGACAGACAAAGTAGAAGGAACAGTATAAGGAACCTCCGTGTGCCCATCATTTAGGCTCAGCAGCAACATTTTGCCAAACTTGTTGCATCTATTCATCTTCATTTTCCAACTTCCACCCCTCAAGAATGTTTTAAAGCAAACCCAGTCTTCATCTGATTGCAGCATAAGTGCTTCAGAATGTTATTTCTACAGATAGGGACTGTATTTTGGGGGGAAATGGAGGTAGGGACTTGTGACATAACCACAGTAGCATCGTTGCATCTACAAAATTAATAGTGGTTATTTGGGCGCCTGGGTGGCTCAGCGGATTAAAGCCTCTGCCTTCGGCTCAGGTCATGATCTCAGGGTCCTGGGATCGAGGCCCGCATCGGGCTCTCTGCTCAGCGGGGAGCCTGCTTCCCCCTCTCTCTCTGCCTGCCTCTCTGCCTCCTTGTGATCTCTCTCCCTCTGTGAAATAAATAAATAAAATCTTTAAAAAAAAATAGTGGTTATTTAATTTCTCCTCTTGAGGCTCTTGCCTCAGAAGTCTTTTAAACTGTTATTTTTCTTTTTTTTTTTAAGATTTTATTTATTTATTTGACAGAGTTTATTTATTTTACAAGTAGGCAGAGAGGAGGAAGCACACTCCCTGCTGAGCAGAGAGCTCAATGCAGGGCTCAATCTCAGGACCCTGAGATCATGACCTGAGCTGAAGGCAGAGGCTTTAACCTACTGAGCCACCCAGGTGCCCCTAAACTATTATTTTTCTTATTTATTTATTAATGTGGAACGCTTCATGAATTTGTGTGTCATCCTTTCGCAGGGACCATGCTAATCTTCTCTGTATCGTTCCAGTTGTAGTATATGTGCTGCTGAAGCGAGCACTACTTTACAATTTTTCTAATCAGCATCCAAGCAAGTTTCATACATTATATTTGGTGGCTGTATCTCTTAAGTACTTCATTTAATTGGTTCCCATACCCTGTGGTATTGTTTTAAGGGTCTTATGAGCTACATTTGTAAACTTTTAAGATGCTGTACAAATAAAAATTTTGTCAGTGGAGAGAAATACCCTTTCTAAAAAGGTATGCGTTCAGTTTTGTCTTGCAGCCAGTATTTTTTTTTAAGATTTTATTTATTTATTTGACACAGAGAGAGATCACAAGTAGGCAGAGAGGCAGGCAGAGAGAGAGAGAGAGAGAGAGGAGGAAGCAGGCTCCCCGCTGAGCAGGGAGCCCGATTCGGGCCTTGATCCCAGGACCCTGAGATCATGACCTGAGCCGAAGGCAGAGGCTTTAACCCACTGAGCCACCCAGGCGCCCTTGCAGCCAGTATTAAGGAGAACTAGGAGAATGTGGAGATGCCCAAGTGATGGTGAAAAATGCAGAAAAAATTTGTGAGCCCCTCCAGGTCAGGAACATAAATCTCTCTGTCCATAGTGTATATGCATTATTTCTTGACATGTAACAGATGATCAGTAGTTTTTGAATAATTGAATGAGAAGGGGAAGCAGAAATAATTCAGCATTGAACTGGTACTCAGAGGTGTTAAAAACGAGCCAGTGAGGAGAAGCCAAGCTGTCAGCCTCCACAACCACCCCCACCTTAAATAGTGTGCTCTCTCTCCTGTTTTGTAGCACATGCTGCATTTCACGGTGTGGACTGATTATGTAGGCATTTTTTTTTTTAAGATTTTATTTATTTATTTGACAGAAACACAGCGAGAGAGGGACACATAAGCAGGGGGAGTGAGAGAGGGAGAAGCAGGCTTCTAGCAGAGCAAGAAGTCCGATGTGGGGCTTGATCCCAGGACTCTGGGATCATGACCTGAGCCAAAGGCAGACACTTAATGACTGAGCCACCCAGTTGCCCCTCATGCAGGTATTTTAATAATCCTTTGGGGTTTTGGCTTAGATGGGGGAGGCAGGTTCCTGATTTCTCAGGAGAAAAGTTTTTCACTGAGTAAATTTTAACATTAGAACTCTGCCCTATACTCTGTTTTTCCACCCAAAAAGAGAATGATATATATGGATCGTGGATATGGATTATAAGATAATATATCCTTATCAGAGAATGGTTTTCACAAAGATGCTAGAAAACCAACTTGCTGCTGAGCAGTATTCTGGTCCCCTTTTTTTTTTTTTAAGTTTATTTATTTGAGGTGGGAGGGAAGGAGCCAGGCAGGGAGGGGCAAACAGAGAGGGAGAAAGAAGCATGCTTCCCGCTCAACAGAAAGCCCAAGCCACCCTGGGCTCAGTCCCAGGATCCTGGGGTCATGACCTGAGCTGAAGGCAGAGGCTTCCAGGCAGCCCCAACAGTATTCTGGTCTTAATCCATAGGGATGAATCTTATTTCTCTTGAATATTGGCTGGCTGGCATTACCAAGCCCAGTGTGGCCATGCTGAGTTGGTCTTCTTGTCTTTTCTCTCTCCCTGCACCCCTATCTCTCCTTCCCTGGCCCTCTGTTCTTTCTCCTTCTTCTGTACTAATAGGACAGAAAATTTGATTATGAGGTGAACAGGTATAATGCTGTTGACTCTTCGGTCTCATAGGCTTCTCCAGTAGAGTTTCTCATTAGCAGAGACTTGGACCAAGTGGTCCAGCCTTAGCAGATGGCATCTGGTTCCTTAAAATGTCACAGTTCTTCATTGGGTTTTTGGATCACTTGGGTGTTAACAGCAACATTGGTAAAATTCTAGGTATTTTTCTCTTCCCTTCCATTCTTCTGTGGTAGGTTGGAGCTCTTGATTTGTACCCCAGGAGTAAAACTTCAGGCCGGGAAGAGAGTAATAAGTCTTAGGTCTTTGTTCTCCTCCTCCTGTGTTTCTTGGTCTGATTATCATTATATTTTTAAAAAAGATTTTCTTTAGAGAGAGAGGAAGAGAGATCGTGCACATGCGAGCTGGGGGAGGGTCAGAGGGAGAGAGAATCCCAAGCAGACTCTGTGCTGAGGGGGGAGCCCCATTCAGGGCTCTCACAACCCTGAGATCATGACCTGAGCTGACATCAAGAATCAGAGGCTTATGGGACGCCTGGGTAGCTCATTAAGTGTCTGCCTTTGGCTCAGGTCATGATCCCAGGGTCCTAGGATCAAGTCCCACATTGGGCTCCCTGCTCAGTGGGAAGCCTGCTTGTCCCTCTGCCTGTTCTTCCTGCTACTTCCCTTCCTTGTATGTGCGCACACTCTCTGACAAAATCTTAAAAAAAAAAAAAAAAAAAGTCGGAGGCTTAGCCTGAGCCACCCAGGTGCCCATCATCATCATCATCATCATCATCATCATCATCATCATTTTTTAGATTCCATTATCATCTAACTGCTTCAGCCATAGTGTCCTTGGGATTCATTCCAGCTTTGCAGTTGCTGATAGGTAAGCAGTTGGCACCAAAATTCCACTGAGTGTGTTCTTCCCACCCTGGTTCTGGGTGCTTTGCAAGAATGTAGCAGCCCTAGAGCTACATGTTTGTGGCATAAGACTAGGAAAGGTAGCAAAGTAGAGCTTTTCAGGGAGATACCATTAACTCTGTGCCTTGGAAGGTACTAACTCTGCCTTGAAATCACTCAACTGCCTTTTTTTCCTCCATTGTTTAACTTTGTCTAGTGACTACTTATGTATAGAGGAGGTTATTTTCTAAGTAAGACTGTCACGAGGACTGGATGTTGGCCCTTCTTGTTTCTGCCAGATCCTTCCAAACCTTTTCCTCTGTGGTAAAAAAGGAAGGGATAGGTCAAGCACTGACCAAGGAGTCCAGAATCAGTGTTTGTCTTCTCAACTGAAAGCGTACTGATTTTCTCATTGAGAATCAGTGATTCTGTAGTTGCTTGTGTGCACTTGCAGGAGGGTGTGGTGGTGGTGGGCAGCTGAGGGGTTTGGGAGGAGCCAAGTAATTTGAGATGCTAATTAAAATTCCTTGAAGGTCTAGGTAATTGAACATTAAACCTTGCTGTGAGCCCAACTTTGTTTTTGCTTTAGAAATCACATAGAAAGAATATATTTGTATAGCATGTTATGGTCCATTTGATTTAGCTTATCTAATCTTTACATAAGAATTTTTTTTTTTTTAAGATTTTGTTTATTTGAGAGGGAGCGAGAGAGAGCACAAGTGGAGGGGAGGAGCAGAGAGAGAGGGAGAAGCAGACCTCCATCCTAGGATGCTGGGATCATGACCAGAGCCGAAGGCAGATGCTTAATAGACTAAGCTACCCAGGCACCCACAAGACTTTTTTTTTTTTTTAAATGATGCAATGTGGGGCTTGAAATGACAACCCTGAGATCAAGACTTGAGCTGAGATACTCAACTGACTCAGCCACCCCAGAGCCCCTACATAAGCCTTCTTTAAAAAAAAAAAAAAAGGTTTTACTTATTTGAAAGAGAGTGGGCATGAGCAGTTGGGGGCGGGGGAGGTGGGAGGGAGAAGGAGCAGCAGACTTCCTGATGAGCAGGGAGCCCAATTTGGGACTCCATTCCAGGACTCTGGGATCATGGCCTGAGCCAAAGGCAGACACTTAGTGACTGAGCCACCCAGGCACCCCTGTAAGGTTTCTAATACAGATCCATTTTTTAGTTAAGCATAGAGAACAATTTGCCTGATCTAATAGGGATTTGAACCCAGNTTTATTTATTTATTTCACAGAGGGAGAGAGATCACAAGGAGGCAGAGAGGCAGGCAGAGAGAGAGAGGGGGAAGCAGGCTCCCCGCTGAGCAGGGAGCCCGATGCGGGCCTCGATCCCAGGACCCTGAGATCATGACCTGAGCCGAAAGCAGAGGCATTAACCCACTGAGCCACCCAGGCGCCCGGTCTTCTGATTTTTAAATAACTCAGCATGTTGACTCCTGGCTAAAAGGTTATAAGACATAAAAGGTTAGACCTCGGGGCACCTGGGTGGCTCAGTCAGTTAAGCGTCTGCCTTCAGCTGAAGTCATCATCCCAGGGTTCTGGGATCAAGCCCTGCTTTGGGCTCTCTGCTTAGTGGGGAGCCTGCTTCTCCTCTCCTTCTGCCTGCCTCTCTGCCTACTTGTGCTCACTCTCCCTATCAAATAAATAAGTAAAATCTTAAAAAAAAAAAAAGACCTTTTCTTTGCTTATGGAAACCTTTAATTTTATAGTAGCAGTTTTAATCATAACTGAGTTATCCTGGCTTGTTGTTCTTTGGAAGCTTTAGCTTGGGGTTCCAGTACTAATTTACTTGGTCTTTTACCCAGCTGAAGTTGATCTGATTGAAGGTGAAGCATCTATAAGGGTGTAGATTATTGGGCTTTTCTGGTTTTCCAGTTTTCTGGGTCATTTTATGCAGCAGATCTTCCTAACAGCTAGATGACATTTCCATTGCCTCCTATTTTGGGAAGAGGAATGAAAACCATCTGTTCCCCATTTTTTGCCATCCTGACTCACTATGGGGAAGGAAATTTTGCTGCTCTGCTTATTGGTAACAACTATTTGGTCTGTGGCCTCTGTATGACTAAGGGCTGTCATAACCTTTCCTCTGAGCCCAGCTATATTCTGAAATTCTCAGGGCCCTTGATTATTTGCCTTAAACAGTCATAATTAGAGCTTCACCTTGTTGCCCTTGATCCCATCTGTTGCTGCCTCATCATTAGTCCTTATGCATACACTGGAACTGGGATCTTCCTGCTCAGGTGTTATTGAAGATCCGTCCCATTAGGCTCCTCTTTTTAATTTTCTTTAATATGGCTAATCTTTACTCCCTTTGAATTTGTTAGAATTAGATTGTAGGTGTATATCAGTAGTCTTTGAATATAAAGGTCAACATTTTCTAGTATGAATGGGGGGGTGGGGAACGACATAACAGTCTGTCTTCCTGAGTGGTCATGTGTCTCCAGTGTGATCATCGATGAAGGTTATGGGGATGACAAACCTTTAAGAATTGATTTAACCTTTCAGAGTAGATTTTCTACAGATAGGTTCTTTTAGTAATGTATTCTTATAATTTTTCCTAAATTTAAATGGATGAAAGTCATAATACTTATGAGATTGAACCACACACTTATCTTACACATTTGCATTGATTAAATATTTGGTAAGTAAAACTCACTTTAGTAAGTAAGTAAGTAAATGCCAAAAAATTCCTGTTGAGTTTGCAGCAGAAATCAAGATGAGGTAGGAATGGAGAATCTTCATTATTTCAACATTGTATTTTCTCATTCTTAGCTGCCTTATCTCCATAGATCAACTCTTTAACTTTTTTCTGAAATAATTAATAGAGGAGTAAAGCACCATAGATATGCTCTAAAAGTTCTTACCCTTTTAGCAGTACAGGAAAAATTATCAAGCCATAGACTCTCCAATGAGTCTTAGGTATCTCTTATGCCCTTTTTCTTCCAGCCATGGTATCAAATGAGACCTTCTTGACTCTGATGGCTAAGTGTATCAAGCAAGAACAGATACATTTCCTGAAGAATTGAGTAAGAAAAGGGACTAGAACAAGAATGGAGTATGCATAAGGGTTCTGAGTATGGAGGAAGAAGAGGAAGGGATATTTAAAATCCCTATCCAAAAGGATTTAGTATCACAGAGCAAGAGGCAGGAGCTCATTGTCAGGTTTAATTGGACTCAAACCCCAATTGTTCCAGTGTGCTTTATAGAAATTGTGGTTACTAGTGTGTGTGTGTGTGTGTGTGTGTGTACACTTCTGATTGTGTTTTGTTTATTCTTTTAACAGCATCAGGAATCAAGAGATCCATGGCGTCTGAGGTGAGTTTGATACTGATACCATATTTCTGGAACTTTAATTCTGGGACAGAAGGATACCTGTTTACGACATCTTTATTGTCCCCCTACTTGGATCTTGGAAGCTAGATGGGATTCTTACATCTCTTTGATAAACTAGAGATTATACAACTACTTTTGTTGTAGTTTATTATAGATATTAATAATAGCTCATGTTGATTGAGCTTTTTTTTGATGTATCAAAGATAGTGTACTGAAGAGTAAGTAATTTATCTTAGTGTCCTTTATTCTTAATCTGGTAAACACTCCTGTGAGCTAAGTACCATTGCTATCCATGTTTTACAGATAAGTAGAGTGAGGATTAGAGGTTCTATAATTTCCCAAGGTCACATAATTAACAAGGCTTGGATTAAAACCCACACTGTCCAGCACTAAAGCCTACTCTTTGGTTTTGCTGTTACTGCCTCCTGGTTGCATAGTATCAGTGAATTTGAAGAACTTCTTTTAACCATACAGATGCTGTTAATTTCCTGAGTTTTTCTTTTCTGTGCAGAATATATTCCATTTGCTTAACTTTCTTCCTATTCAGTATTTCCCAAACCTCCTCTTGTTTCTTGTCTCTCTCCTGGGTTTTGTGACAGGGTTTCAGAATGCAGGCCCCCTTTGGCCTGAGATTTTAGGTGTTTCTCTTAGAACCTCTTCCAAGATCTTTGAGATGATATACTGAGGGTTTTCAGATATTAAGGGCCTTAGCAAGAGGAGTGGAACTTGAATATCAGGCCCTAAGATCATGACACCCTATTTACACTGGCCTTTTTGCTTCTTGCTTATTAACTTAATGAGTACTAACATCATGAAGAATACCTTTGTGTCTTTTATGCTTCATCTTGATGTTGGGAATAGCCTTCTAAACTCCGCTCTACTGGTATTACTCCTTCCTTATTTCAGGGGCTATCCTGTGGGTGGAAAACAAAGCCATATCATGTTCCCAGGAATCTTTTCTAGGCACTGAGGGCTTCTGTGTCAGAGGAGTCATCTTATTGCCTCAGCTTTTTAATTCCTGGCTTGCAGTACTTGCATTTTCGAGCGGCTAGATCGTTTTTACTGGTGAATGCACTTTGAGCAGGTAGTGTTCATGGCAGGTTGAAGGTTATAGGGGTAGAAGTTTCTGAAAGAAAGCTGGTGAAAAAAGACGGGGTCTATGGAACTACTTTTAACCTGCCTTGCTTTTGGGAACTAAGGTTTGTTCTTTTTCCTAAAGCAGCTGTTTCACAGTTTTTTTGTGTTTTGTTTCTACTTTTCCTTAATGTAATTCATCTTTTTATGTCTTTTTTTTTTGAGGCTCAGAAGTGAAATATGTGTCCCTTGGAATTTTCTGTGTTCTTTTAGCCAGTTAATTCATTGGGAAACAACACTAAAGCTGTGTGGGTCTTGTGAAGATTTCATAAAATGTCTGTAACCTAGAATGGGTGGGTTGAGTGTTCAGTTTGTTTTAATGTACCATCATGGTAGCTTTATGGTGTATTACATGGGGATCACATGCTCATTTTGACTCTTCTTTTTCCAGGTGCCTTATGCCTCTGGCATGCCCATCAAGAAAATAGGCCACCGAGGTGTTGATTCCTCAGGAGAGACGACATATAAGAAGGTGTGTCTGGGTGGAACCCTTTCATTTTACTCCAGGAAGGGATAGTTCTGTCCCCTTGGTATTATTCTCCACATTTTGTCTCATTTCTTGATATCCTAAGCCTTTGCACAAGAGCTCTCATACAACTTGGACTTTAGAGTTTACTTTCAGTTCTGGACTACTCTGGGAGGTGCTCAGGCTTCTCAAGGAACAGTGTTCAACCTTTCCATTGAGTTTCTATACCTTGTTTGATAGAGGTTGTGAAGATTTCTTGGAGTCCTGTTTCTGGCCCACGTAAATTCTTCTTGTGTATATTCTCTGCCTTTACTGCACTGTCAGGGACCTGACCCCCTCTGGGAATGGGCTCAAGGCCATTGTCAATTCAACAGATATTTATTGAGCCCTATTTATGTGCTGAACATTGAGACAAAAAGATGAGTTTCTAGGCTAATTGGAGAGGTACACACTTAAAAATCTAGTTTTATAAATACATATAATTTTGGGGGGGAGGGTGTATCTTTAGCAAGGTACCTGGCCAGCTCAGTCAGGAAAGCATGAGACTCTTGATCTCGAGGTCGTGAGTTTGAGCCCCATATTGGGCATGGAGCCTACTTAAAATAAATAATTTCTTCCCCTAACATGGGGCTCAGACTCATGACCCTGAGATCAAGACTCACATGCTTTACTGACTGAACCAGCCAAGCACCCCTCTAGTTACCATTTTAATACCTAATGAGGACTAAGTAGAACTACAAGTAATTTAATACTCGGTGAGAGTCGGGGATTAGGGAAGTCATTTAGAACAAAACTGTCCAGTTGAACTTTGTGCAGTGATTGAAATGTGCTATAATCTGTGTCCTCCAATAATAGCCACTAGTCATACTTGAATGTGACTGGTAAGACTGAAAAGGCAGATTTTCAGTTTTTATTTTAATGAACTTAAATAGGCATCTGTGGCCAATAGCTAGTGTATTGGACAGCATAGATCTAGATGATGCGATATTTTCCCATGGGATTGTAAGTGTGAGGCTCTTGAATTTGTTTTTTAACCATAGTGTGATAATTTTAAATCTGCACACTTCTCTCAGAAATAATTTGAGTCTTTCAGCCTTTCTTCTTTAATTAGGAACTTTTTTTGCCACCCCGTCATCCTTGGGACACGAGTCAGGCTCTGCCTTAAAGGACTGAAGCTTCTGTAGCCAGGTAGTCCATCAGAATATCAGTTAATTTTATAGTCTGTATTTAATGAATAAAATGTTTGGAGAGCCCGATACTCTGCACACAGGAATCTTTGAAGTGAGACTTAAGATTGTTCTCTCGGTACAACATATCTTCAAATGTTGATATGGATAGCAGCTTCCAACTATAGATATGGGTAAACAGGAACACCTTGCCCAGCTGAGGCTGACTCAGACAGTCCTCCCTTTGCTACTTTGTATCTTCATACCCCTCCAACCTTTACCAGGCTTAACTGCCATGTAAAGCCAGAGGGTGGAGGAATTGGATTGCCCCGGCTTAGTCTGAAGTACTAGATAGAAGTGCCATTTGCTTTTGAGTGCTTCTTCTTGCTCTTCCCTCCTGAATTTTTATTGTTCTGATCAGATTTAATACTAGAAACTTTCCTCTCATTTATCTTCTGTTTCTCAGACAACCTCATCTGCCTTGAAAGGTGCCATCCAGTTAGGCATTACTCACACCGTGGGAAGCCTGAGTACAAAACCAGAGCGTGATGTCCTCATGCAAGACTTCTATGTGGTGGAGAGTATCTTCTTCCCCAGGTACAGAGGTTAACGTTCAGGGGAATGTCCTGGGAAGTGTGGCTTTTTCATATTAATCTCAGGCCAATTTTAGGGGTTCACGTCTAACTTAGGCATGTGCCCAATGTCCAGTCCTTAACTTGATCTTGGGGTGATGTGGGAATAGAGAATTTAGAGAGCAGATGGTGTCCTTTGAATGCTTCCATGAGCCTCCAGCCTGTGGAGTGAGCCCTAAAAAGCAATTCAGTGCACTAGGTAGGGGGCAGTGTGATTCCCTGTGCCATGTCTTAATACCCATGTTGTGGCTTTGTCCCACTAAGTAACCAACTCATCTAATCCCTCTTTTTCTCTCAGAAGGGATGTATTGACCTGCCTCTGGGTTACTCTGAGTGTCTGCCCAGGATGGACTTCCTGGGTGACAGGGACTGGTAAATTACAGCTTTTTCTATTTTAACCCCACAGTGAAGGGAGCAACTTGACCCCTGCTCATCACTACAATGACTTTCGGTTCAAGACCTATGCACCTGTTGCCTTCCGTTACTTTCGGGAGTTATTTGGTATTCGGCCTGATGATTACTTGGTAAGCTCTTGTTCCCAGGACCCTATGACTCCAGTATCAGAGGCATCCTCCCAAAGGAAGACCCTCTCTCCAATCTTGCTCTAATTTTCCTTTAGAACAGAATTGCATCTGTACTTAATTTCTGGTTGGACAGGCCCTGGTATTTCTGAACTTCTTGCTCTCTTCTTTCTGGGCCCCAGTACTCCCTCTGCAGTGAGCCGCTGATTGAACTCTGCAACTCTGGGGCTAGTGGTTCCCTCTTCTACGTGTCCAGCGACGATGAATTCATTATTAAAACGGTCCAGCATAAAGAGGCGGAGTTTCTGCAGAAGCTGCTTCCAGGATACTACATGGTGAGGGAGGAGGAGCACTGGCCACCTCTGCTGCCCACTTCACTCCTGGACAAGGCTGGGGGGCTCTCATGGGGCACCTGGGTGGCTCGGTTAAGCGCCTGCCTTCGGCTCAGGGGCTCAGGTCACAGTCCCAGGGCCCTGGGATCAAGCCCTGTGTCCCGGGGGCCGGACTCTCCCCGCCCCCCCCCCCCCCGCGCTTGTGCTCTCTCTCACTCTCTCTCAAATAAGTAAATAAAATCTTTAAAAAAAAGAAAAAAGGCTGGGGGGCTCTCTTCAGCAGGGCAACACAATGTCAGCAATTCTGTCTTAAAGATAGAGTTCATTTCGGGGCTTTTGCCCCATCTCTTTTGCCTCTCTGGGGCTAAAAGGGATTTTGTGTATCTGTCTTTTTTTTTTTTTTTTATAAAGATTTTATTTATTTATTTCACAGAGGGAGAGAGACCACAAGGAG
>LNAC01000309.1:727239-748879 GCA_002007465.1 Ailurus styani | reverse complement strand
GCGGGCCTCGATCCCAGGACCCTGAGATCATGACCTGAGCCGAAAGCAGAGGCTTTAACCCACTGAGCCACCCAGGCGCCCTCTGTCTTTTTTTTTTTTAAGATTTTATCTGAGAGAGAGAACGAGAGAGAGCACAAGTGGGGGCAGTGGCAGAGGGAGAGGGAGATGCAGACTCCCTGCTGAGCAGGGACACCCCCACACACACATGAGACTCGATCCCAGGACCCTGAGATCATGATGCTTAACTGACCGAGCCACTCAGGCACCCCTATCTGTCTTATTTTAAGTGTTACTTGACTTAGCCCATCCTACTCAAAGTTGAAATTTGGTGATAATTTTGTTTTCTGTTCTCAGTACACATCCTACACTAGGGAATGAGGTTGGTTACTTCTCTTGATAGCACTCTACTCCATCTTACCCTGACTGACTGCTCTCGGAGCTTCTGGAGAAGTTAGTTTTGCTTTGCATCACACCCACAAGAATATACTATACCAAGGGCTTAGAGTTAAGACTTTTTCAACATGATCTTTTTTTAAGCCTCTCTAAAAGAATATACTCATCATATATTGAGTATCCTAATTATTGTATTGGAACGTCTGTGACTCAGTTAAGCATCTGCCTTAGGCTGAAGTCATCATCCTTCATCATTGGTGGTGATCTAGTGACTGAGGTAGATGTATTGGGAAATTGTAAACAAATATTCTGTGGGTTTATGGACAGGTAGATTGTACCTGAATCCCATATAGCAGACAAAGGAAGGTGGGTAACAACTTTTACCTTTTGAGTTTCACTGAAAATCAGCTGACTTGCTCTCCTGCTTTTTTTTACTTTTGTGCTCTCAGAACCTCAACCAGAATCCTCGCACTTTGCTGCCTAAATTCTATGGATTGTACTGTGTGCAGGCAGGTGGTAAGAACATTCGAATTGTGGTGATGAACAATCTCTTACCACGGTCAGTCAAGATGCACATCAAATATGACCTCAAGGGCTCAACCTACAAACGGCGGGCTTCCCAAAAAGAGCGAGAGAAGCCTCTCCCCACCTTTAAAGACCTGGACTTCTTACAAGACATTCCAGATGGTCTTTTTTTGGATGCTGACATGTATAATGCTCTATGTAAGACCCTACAGCGTGACTGTTTGGTGAGTTTATCATGTTTCCTTCCCTCTCATATACCAAAAATCTCACCGACTAAAACAGCTTACTGTTCTTAAGGTTCAAATCTGTGTGAGATGGGACTCAGTTCCATAGCTCCATATGTCCCAGACTTCATTTAAAATAACTTTTACATTAGGTTATTGTTGAGCCTTTACATTTTTGCATTCTGCTTATCTTCCCCCACCTGGCTTCATTTTTTTTTTTTAAGATTTTATTTATTTATTTGACACAGAGAGAGAGATCACAAGTAGGCAGAGAGGCAGGCAGAGAGAGAGGAGGAAGCAGGCTCCTTGCTGAGCAGAGACCCCAATGCGGGACTTGATCCTAGGACCCTGAGATCATGACCTGAGCTGAAGGGAGAGGCCACTGAGCTACCCAGGCGCCCTTCTTTTCTTTTTTTTAAGATTTTATTTATTTGGGGCATGTGGGTGACTCGGTTGTGTGACTGCCTTCACAGTCCTGGGATCAAGCCCCACATTGGGCTCCCTGCTCCGCTCCTGGGGTAGGGGCCTGTTTTTCCCTCTCCCGCTTCCACTGTTAGTGCTCTCCTGTGCTCTCGTTCTGTCAAATTAAAAAAAAAAAAAAAAGGTTTATTTGACAGAGCACTAGCAGGGGGAGCAGTATGCAGAGGGAGAGGGAGAAGCAGGCTTCCCACTGAGCCGGGAACCTGATATGGGACTTGATTCTAGGATTCTGGGATCGTGACCTGAGCCAAGGCAGTCACTTAACCAACTGAATGACCCAGGTGCCCTGGAGGATTTTTTTTCCCTCTCAATCTCATGTAATAATGCTTCCATTTTTCCTTTTCATTTATCTTTTCCTGTTCCTGCCTCAACCCACTGTCGTGGCTTTTGCTCTCACCCCTTCAGTTGAACTACTCTCCCTAGTGACCACCTGGGATACCAAGTAGAGAATATTTCTCAGTCCTTCCTTGGATTTTTCTGCAGCTTGAAAGTTGACTATTTCCACTTTTTTTTTTTTTTTAAGATTTTTATTTATTTATTTGACACAGAGAGATCACAAGTAGGCAGAGAGGTGGGCAGAAGGGGGGGCGGGAATCAGGCTCCCTGCTGAGCAGAGAGCCCGATGCGGGACTCGATCCCAGGACCGTGAAATCATGACCTGAGCCACCCAGGCGCCCCTATTTCCACTTTCTTAACATACCTTCTTTCAGTTCTTGTGACACCTTTCCCTACTGATTTTTTTCTTTTCCATCTCTGATTGTTTTTTTCTTAACTGCTGTTAGGATCGTCTTCCCCTACTCAATCCATAACATTGTCCATCCTTGTCCTTGGCTTATTCTGCATCTACTTGTAGGGTAATGCCTATTTTTTTTTTTTAAGATTTTATTTATTTATTTGACACAGAGAGAGAGAGATTACAAGTAGGCAGAGAGGCAGGCAGAGAGACAGGGAGAGGAGGAAGCAGGCTCTCTGCTGAGCAGAGAGCCCGATGCGGGCCTCGATCCCAGGACGCTGAGATCATGACCTGAGCTGAAAGCAGAGGCTTTAACCCACTGAGCCACCCAGGCGCCCGGTAATGCCTATTTTAGTTTGGCTCCTTTGGTTGAAAGGATTGGACACAGTAGAGAGTTGTTTTCAAACTAAACTTAAGAATCACTCCTATGCTTTCTTCGTCCCTTTCTCCACCAACCTAGCAAAATACCCTTGGGCTACTGGAACTGGTGGGAGTATACCCTTTTGCACCCTATTCTGGGATGGAAAGAGGGTTGAGAACTATAGGATATAATCCAGGCTCCTTGGGGTGCCTGGGTGGTTCAGTTGGTTAAGCGTCAGCCTCTCTGTTCAGCAGAGAACCTGCTTCCCACCCCCACACCTCATTTGTACACAGACGTGCTCTTTCTTTCTCTCTGTCTCAGATAAATAAAGTCTTTAAAAAAAAAAAAAAAAAGAATCCCGGCTCCTTAATGACACATCAGGCCTGTCATTGTTTTGCCTCTATCAATTTCTGTAATCTGCCACACCTGTCCTTCGCATTTTCTGTTTTAGCAGTACCAAATTATACCTCCCTGCACATAATATGCTGTTTCATGCTTCCAGGCACTGGAATACTCCTTCATTTATATGGACTTATTTTTTAATTTATTCTTCATAAACGTCATAAACTTATTTATGTCACTTCCTGACCTCTTCCATACTATCAATCATGTAAGCACTTCTGTTGCATCTATTAGACTGTATTGGATTTATTTTTACATTTGTTTTTTCCCTAATTTATAATATTGTTGAGAACAGAAACTCAAATATTTTAGTATGCCCATAAACAGGCACAATGCCTACAGGTGGTTGGGCTTCAATAAATACTGAACTGAATCAGAGCTGGTCGTCTAAAGCCCTGCAACAGATATACTCCATCCTGAAATGTACTTTTATCAGACCTTCCTGTGGATTCTTTACAGCACAAATAGGTATTCCACATTCTCCTGAGAATACAATGCTCTTTTCACAAAGAGATACAAGGAAAGAACAAGCAAAGAGGGTGTTGTGGGCTAGGCAGTGGCCTAATATGTATTTACTGAAGTAGAAGAAAGCTGAGGGGATAGAAATAATGAGTGACTAGAGGAGGTTAATATAGTCTTCTCCAGGGAGTAGGAAAAGCAAAGGATGAGCCTGTAGTTAACCCTGGAGGTCAAGAATAATTGAATCTTGGGACACCTGGCTGGCTCAGTTGGGGGAATGTGCAACTCTTGATCTTGTGGTTTTGAGTTTGAGCCCCATGTTGGGTGTAGAGAGTACTTGAAAATAAAATCTTTAAGGGCCCCTGGGTGGTGCAATCAGTTGAGCATCCAATTCTTGGTTTTGGCTCTGCCCCTCCCTCTCCCTGTGTACTTCTCTCTCTCTCTCTCAAATCTTTAAAAAAAATAAAATCTTAGAAAAAAAATGAGGGCGCCTGGGTGGCTCAGTCGCTTAAGCATCTGCCTTTGGTTCAGGCCATGATCCCGGAGTTTCGGGATTGAGTCTCACATCCGGCTCCTTGCTCAGCGGGGAGTCTGCTTCTCCCTCTGCTCTTCCCGCTCCCCCCCCCACTCACGCTTTCTCTCTCTCAAATAAATAAAATCTTTTTTAAAAGTAAAAAAATAAATAAAAGAATAATGAATCAGGAAAGCTGTGAGATCCTGAAAAAAGTCCTCATACCTCCCAAGGCTCAGAACATGGTTTGTTTTTTTTCTTTCTATTAGGTGCTGCAGAGCTTTAAAATAATGGACTATAGCCTCTTGATGTCAATTCATAACATAGATCATGCACAACGAGAGCCCTTAGGCAGTGAAGCACAATCCTCAGCTGACACTCGCAGACCAGCCCCCCAAAAGGCTCTCTATTCCACGGCTATGGAATCTATCCAGGGCGAGGCTCGGCGAGGTGGCACCATGGAGACTGATGACCAGTGAGTGGGCTCAGGGGCACCAGGATGAAGAACATAGACTCATGGCATTTTTTTTCTTGAGGAAAGGATGCAGTTCCTGGCATAAGAGTAGCCCCGATTCAGCATTTAAGTTGACAGTATTAACACTTACAAAACTATAGAACTACCCTTAAGAATGTAAAAGGAAAGGAAGAGGTTTTAAGTTGGGGATCTGTAGTATATCTGGGAAGTAGAGCTATTTAAAATTAAAACACTTCAAAAAGAATATACTCAGAGTCTTAGACACACGTCTGCATGTTCTATTAGAACTTCACCAAAAGTAATTTACCATAGGCAGCTTTATGGAAGGTGTCTTTCTCACCATCATAGATCTGTCTATCAAGGAAGTGTATTTACTGAAGCATCATAAATGTCTTCTGTAAGTGGTTTCATTTTTAAGGTGTCCTTTACTGTGACTCTCAAGAAGAGTGTCCTAGTGGGCATGAATTAAAATATGAAAGTACTGAGAAAGTTCAGAGTTACCTGAGCGCTTTCAGTGTTGCTGAGTAGGGGTGACTTTAGATTCTCTTTGGTGGAGTTGGGGTCAGAGAGGCAGGTGAGTGAGACTTGGAGAGAAAGAGGTTATAGTTATAATACATACTCCAGAGAGGCTCTTGAGGTTGAAGGAAGCTTTTCACTCTTCCTCAACTTCAACTTATGGAAGATGGGACAGTTATGTTTAGGTCTCAGTTCCCTATCCCGATCTGACTCGAGGTTAGGAGAAGCCCTTATGTGCTAGGCCAAAGATTTTCTTACTCTTTTCTTCTTGTTTTCCGGAATAGTATGGGTGGCATCCCTGCCCGAAATAGTAAAGGGGAAAGGCTGCTGCTTTATGTTGGGATCATTGACATTCTCCAGTCTTACAGGTGAGGAGCGTGTGGAACCCAAATGAAGGGGCAGAGTGGTTGCAGATAACCATTCACATTTCTCCTTTAGCTGGGTTTGTCACTAAATTCTTCCTGAAGTAGGAACAGTGAGTTGTATTCTAGCTACTTACCTCATTGGGTTTTAGATGGTGGTTTATTTCCTTGATTTTGCCTGTCTCCCTGGGTTTGTTACCCTGCCACCTTCCCAAACATAACATATACCTCTGTGGAGAGCTGAGTCAGTTCTCAGTAGCACCAGGGTAGAATACACCATCTGTCTGGCTCTTTGTGAAAAACCTGTGAGATGAGTCATACTCCACATTGGGATACAGCTGGAAACATGTTCCTCTTTTCCTCAGAGGAAAAACAAGAGGGTCACTGTCTTGTGCTATTAACCTATGGAACTGAGGCAGTGAAGTGATAGGGAGGAGTTGGAAATGCTAGATCCCAGTTTTACCCCTGTAAACAGGTTTCAGCTACTAATGAGGACTGGACAGTCCTTGGTTTACTGTTTCACAGTATTATCATCCAGTTTTAACTCCCATCTTCCAGGCATTCTCATCTGTCCCTTCATTGTTCCTTTTGCAATAAATGTTCTTATCCCTGACTTGCCAGGGACATGCTAATAAGTTCCCTTTTTCCATAGGGGAGGTAATTAACTTCCCTTGAACCAGCTTTGATCTCTGTCCTGAACAAGCAGTAATGTGTCCATTCTTTGGAAAGCCAGTGTAAGAGAGGGAGTGCTTTCTCAGCTGCTTTAACTTCATAAAAGAGAAAACTGTCATTCATTTAAAAACTCGGTGACTATGTGATACACATTTTTCTTGGCAGGTTTGTTAAGAAGTTGGAGCACTCTTGGAAAGCCCTGGTACACGATGGGGTGAGTAGCAGTTTGCTAAAGGCTCTCCTCCTGGCTCCTTTAGTTCTGATTTGCCCCCTCAATTTATTCTTTCTTTCTTATTTCATTTGTGGGTTCTACCCTTTTGCGAGGGTGTCAGCCTAGAAGAAAATGGCCCTTGGACTAAATAGCAATCCTCTCACTACGCCTCCCCTTCTTTAACTGTGCAGCCATCTCTTGTGCTCTGCAGGACACCGTATCGGTGCATCGCCCAGGCTTCTATGCTGAACGGTTCCAGCGCTTCATGTGCAACACAGTGTTCAAGAAGATACCCCGTAAGTGGCTTCTACCAGATGACCCCCCAATGACTCCCTTACTCCAGGAGATGGGTGGGGAAGACATCTCTGTCAGGGAACTGCCAAAGCCTCTTCTGCTCCACCCACATCCCATGAAAGCTGCTGCCCGTCTTTATGTCAGTCACTCTGTCTGTCCCAGTGGTTTCCGAGTTGCTGCTTTTCCCCTGGCTCTCCCTTCGTGTGTCATTGAGGTGAGGGGCATTTTTGGGAAATTGGTGGGCTTTGAGGGGAGTGGGGGAGTGTCACTGTGGGAGTAGGATCCATGCCCTAGGCTGAGATAGAGTCAGACTTAGAGACAGAGATAGGCAAGCATATTACCAGTGTCCTGTTTTCTCTTCGTATCCCCAGTGCCAAAGAATTCTCAGACTAGTATCAAAGGGTTGGAGAAGCATTTACTGATTTCTGCTTAGCAGTCGTTCTTACTCTCTTCCCTCAGTTTTCTTGGTTGGAAAGTGACAGTATTCTTCTTTCCCAACCTTCCAGTGCTGCTGCCATTGGGAGATTTCCAACTCCTCCTTCCTGTCTCCTCATCATAGGCCTCAGTTGTCCCTCAGTGTGGCAGAGAGGACTTAGGCATAACAGACTGTATTAAGAAACATGGGAAAATCCCTTCAAAATCTTTTCAGAGTGACATATAAGCAAGTGTAAAGTATCACGGTGCTGTGTGTGTAAGTGCTACAAGGATGCAGAGTGAAAGGGTCATCTTCATCAGCTTGAGCTGGAGGATGCTCCTAAAGAACAAGGGAATGACGGAATGGAAGACATCTTATCAGGTGGAAGCAAAGCTATGGAGGTTGTGTGTAGCAGGGGCAAGATATGTATGTGTCGCTTTCCTCTAGGTTCTCTGCTTTCCCAAACGAGGTGAACTGAGATGCACACCCTCTCCTCTGAAGAGTAGTTCATAGAGCCTGTCTTTGTTGACTTTAGTCCTTCTTCCCGCTTTGCAGAGCACCTTTGGGTTTGTGTTGGGATGCTAGCGATTTGTATCTATGTCTTGGTGATGGTTTCTCAGGTGGGTGCTAAGTAGGCTTTCTCTTTCCCTTTTGAAGTGAAGCCCTCTCCTTCCAAAAAGTTTCGGTCTGGCTCATCTTTCTCTCGGCGAGCAGGCCCCAGCGGCAACTCCTGCATTACTTACCAGACATCGGTCTCTGGGGAGCACAAGGCACAAGTGACAACCAAGGCGGAAGTGGAGCCAGGTCAGCGCCAGGGCTGGGGTTCCCATGTGATTGGGCACTCCCTCCCTCCCTTCTGAGCCCTAGCTTATCTGCCTAGGACCTCTACTCCCCGTTCATATCCAGGAAAAGCCAAGTTGCTATATTCTTTTCCCCCTGTATTTCCCCTACCCCATTTTGTCTTCTTTTTTATTTATTGATTTTCTTCCCTTTTCTTTTTTTCCAGGCGTCCACTTCGGTCGTCCTGATGTTTTACCTCAGACTCCACCTTTGGAGAAAATCAGTGAGGTCTCGACTATTCCTGACCCCTATTTCTCACCTATAGTTGGAGAGACTTTGCAAATGCAAACTACAAGGTTGGTTCCTTGGCCCTTTTCTTCATATAATCTTTTCATCTCTCTCTTCAGGTCCTTGGGAACCTCCATAATTTTGTTTTTCAAGAGATCATTATCTTTTGCTCTTCGCTAGATTTTTCTGGGTTTACTTTCCTTTAGCTCATCTTTAGTGATTTGGAGAAGTGTGTCAACATCTCTGCATCTTTAGGGGGTGTGCAGACTATTCTGATAGTCAGAATATGAGTTAGGTGAGAATTATCAGCTTACTTTGTAAACCTGGAAAGATTCCTGGGCAGTGAAGAAAATGAACAGCCAGTCTTGTAAAAGGATCCATTCTAAAGATTGTGATTTAATTTTGTTAGATGGTGTGTTGATTATCGATTCCATCATAATAAATTAACCCAAAACTTACTGGATTAAAATAACAAACACATAGTTTCTGTGGGTCGGGAATGTGGGTACAGCTTAGCTGGGTCCTCTGGCTCAAGATCTTTCATGAGGTAATGGCCAGGGGCTCCCATCTCGAAGGCTCAACTGAGAGGCTTCATTTCTAAACTCCTTTATATGCTTACTGGCAGGATTCAGTCCCTTGTGGGTTGCTGGACAGAGGGCCTTATTAGTTCCTTGCCTGGCAGTTGGCCAGGGGCCTCCCTTGGTTTTTTTGCCACATGAGCTTCTCCTCAAGGACAACTCAGAACATTGCAGCTGGCTTCCCTCAGAGCGAGCAAGTGAGAGTGCATGCACCTGTGCAAAAGCCATAATCTTTTTATGACCTAATCTCAGAATTGACATCCTATCACCTGTACTGCATTCTAGTCACTAAATCTAGCCCACACTCACAAGGAAGGGATTATACAAAGGTGTGAATACCAGGAAGTAGAACTCATTGGGAGCCACCCAAAAAGCGACCAGTCCATCTTCTGGCCCCAGTGATTCCTATCCCTGCCTGTGCGAAATGCATTCATTTGCTCCCATGGTTTTCAAAAGTCTGATCCCATTAGAGCAACAGCTTAAATTCCAGAATTTTGTCATCTGAATTAGGTCTTGGTTTGGAGGAGCTCCCCTGGTATTGTTTCTTGAGTGCAGTTGCTCTCAGTCTTTGGACCTGTGAAACTAGAGACAGCTGTTTTCTCCCTAAACACCTAGCAGACAGTGGTGAGACAGTAAGTAGATAACATTGAACACATTCCTGTACAAAAAGAGGAGTGAGGGAGGCACAGAGGAGTCACTGGTGCATAGCTAGTGCAAAATCCCGCAATTGTTGGAGTTTCTTTGATCAGGGGAAATAGAGGCAAAAAGCTTGGGAGTAATTCTCCATGACTCTTGACTCCACCCTTTTGAACTCTTGGTTTTGCTTTCTGGGTCTTCCTTTTTAATGAAAGCTAGAATGTGTTTGCAGCTGAGTAGTTTTCTCAGCCTGCTTCCTGCCAGTACAATTTTGGGGTCCAGCGGTTTCTTCATTTTGCATTGTGTCTGTCCCTTTCGGTCCAAGCTGTTTCTGCTGTTATAATGCCCTCAAAGATTTTGTGGGGCTCCCGTGAGTCTCACTAGGATTCAGTCCCCTAGACAAAAGCCACACCTACAGATACCTTCTTCAAAAGCCCTGTGCTGCTTAGAGATCTTGTTAAGTTGAGAGGGCTTGGGAGACATTAATCTTTTTGAATGGCCTTTTGTATGATTGAGTAGTACTCTAAGGAACCAACTTCGATTTTTCTGAAGTCTTAAAAAAATGTTTTATAGTCATACTCTTCCTTGGCTTTGTCTCTAAACCATGTTTTCCTGGCAGTGCCCAGGTTTTGTGCTTGCTTATAAGCTCTTTCTTATTTTTAGCATTGTTTGCTGTCTGGAGGGGCTCAGAATCTTCAAAACCATCAAGTCCTGCAAGCCCTCCTTTTATTTAATAGTCCTTCCCTTAATTTTTTTCTTCTCGATCTACTGTAAGCATTAAGAAGGAACCAGGTGGCACCTTCAGCACTTTGTTTAGATTCTCCTTGGGGAGATCACCCAATTCACTAGACACATATTCTGCTTTTCACACAACTGCATATGACGTTGCAAAACTTTTATTCCACTGCATTACAGGGATCCCCTTTCCTTCAGTTTCCCATAAGATTTTTCTCACTTTCCTTTGAGCCCACACTGGCAACTCCCTCATTCAAGCCTAAAATTCTATAGTATATTCATGGCACTTTTAAACTTTCACTAAAATTCTCCTTAAAGCCCACTTCCCTCTTCCAAAGCCACTTCCACTTTTTAGATTTTTAGTTCAGTAGCATTTCACTTCCAGGTACAAAAATTTATATTATTTATTACTGTATAACAAATTACCCCCAACTTGGCAGTGAAAAACTACAAACATTTATTATCTCAGATTTTATGTGGCTTAACTATCTAGGAGTGACTTAGCTGGGTGCGGCTGGCTCAGGGCCTCTTAGGAGGTTACAGTGAAGCTGTGAGTCAGGGCAGTAGTCTCTGGAGGCTCCCCCAGGGGAGGATCCACTTCCGAGCTCACTTATGTGCTTGTTAGCAAGATTCAGTTCCTTGCAGGCTGTTGGCCAATGGTCCTCCCTCAGTTCCTTGTCACATGCTTTCTCCATGTGGCAGCTAGCTTCCCTCAGACCAGTTAGTGAGAGAGCTCCAGCCCAAGAGGAAGCTAGGTAGGGTCTTTTTGTAACCTAATCTCAGAATTGATGTTCCATCACCTGGCCTACATTCTGTCCTCTGGAAGAGAGTCACTAAATCCAGCCCACATTCAAGAGGGGAGAATTACATAATGGCACAAATGTCAGGCAGCAGTGTTCACTGAGTGCCTACCACACCTGGGAACTGAGGACAGAAGGGAAGTGTATTAGGAAATATTTTTGTAGTACTCAAGAAGTTAAATAGTTAATTAAAACAACATGCTTCTAAGTCTGGTAGTTTCTTAGCCTCTTTCTGAATCATAAGTTGATCCTGAAGTGAAATATGGAGAAGCATTATAAGATTTGATTTGGGAGGATCATCGTCTTTTTTTTTTTTAATTAACATATAATGTATTATTTGTTTCAGGGGTATAGGTCTGTGATTCATCAGTCTTGCACAATTCACAGCATTCACCATAGCACATACCTTCCCCAGTGTCCATCACCCAGCCACCCATCCCTCCCATCCCCTTCCCATCCTTTCTCTTTTTTATCTTCTAATTCTTCTCCTCTCTGCCTCCATTTTTTTTCTTCTGTTAGTTCAACCCTCTTGGAAAAGCCTGAAGTTGCAGAGTCAGAGTTCACCCATGTGAGTGTCTGGGATGTGGGGGAGGTGAAGGATTGCTTTGAAGGGTATAAAGAGGATTACTGATGGAGTGGAACAGGGAGTTAATTGGCAAGGTTAGAGGGACCAGGTGCCCCTTCAGTCTTGCCTTTTTAACTTTTATGGGGATCTTGTACTTGGAAACAGAGAATAAAATAGAAAACTTAATTTTGCCAGTCAGGCTGAAATGAACTTGAATTCCATTTCTGCCGCCTCATTTCATACTCTACATCCTTAACTTTAAACCCTTTCCCTTTCCAGTGAGCAAAAAAACTCAGAAGACCTGGAACAAGATTCTTCCAGCTTGGTGGTTCCAAGAAGCCAGCCCTTGCCCCAGCAGTGCTGAGTTTTCTTCTTCGTGGTCATCACAAAAGGAGTGTAACGGAGGCTAGGGGAGCTCTCTGTCTCCTTTCTGAAGAAGAACCTCTTCTCCTTCCCCTTCCTTATGGATGGGCACCAGTGCCTCCGACAGTTGAGGACAGCAGCATCTTCTCCATTTCTGAGTTAGATGGCACAAGTTTTCAACTGGCCAGCCTTGGCTTCCACAACTGAATTGTTTTCAAACCCCCATTCTTCCTGCTGGAAGTGGGGTTGCTGGACTTCGTGGTTTTCTTCCTCTTCATCTACCTTTCACTGGGAGCTGGACTCTTAATTTCCTCAGGCAGACTGGCTGGCACATTATCTCCACCTTTGCGCTTTCTCTGGAAGAAGATCCTTATAATATCTGTAAAGGTTTTGGGGAGTAAGAGTGTTAAGCCAACTCCCACCTTCCTTTTTTTTTTTCCTTAAAAAAAGGAAAAGAAAAACTAGCACACAGCACACAGTTTGAAGCCAGACAGTTTCAGATCAAAACTGTAGAAGTGTCGGGAGAGATGCCTATTTGTGGGGCTCCCTCAGAAGAGCCCCCTGGTGTTTGAGAAATGGAAGTATGGAACTGCTTTGCCAGGAGCAGCTCCTCTTTAACTCCTCCTCTCTTGATGGATTTCTTAAAGCTGAAGGAATGGAGAGAGTGGGACATGGGGTAATCTTCACCCTTTTTGTTGAAACAGTAGGACAGTCATGGGACCAGAAGATCAGAGCCCTTGCTAGGCAGGACCCTGCTCACTGTCAGGCCATCACAGTTATTACTGTTTTGCAATTTGTAATGTATTCTGCTTGTTTTTCTAAATATGAAGACTTAATCAAATGAATTTGGATCCTTCTCAAAAGGAGGTTTCTTCCTTGCTCTTCCCACGTTTTCCAGCAGTGTTCTGCTATTCAAGGACCTGAGGTGGGGAGGGGACACCTGTGTCCATTTAATATGAGGCTAGAGAATATTCGCTTAGACTCACGGGGAGCCAGCAGATTCTTGCCTACGTGAGGTCATTGCTGTGCCACATGCCCTACCCCTTCTCATGCAGAGAACTTGGAAATGGGAGCTGTATAATCTGTCTGTTCCCTCTCTCTAAGAGTTGAGGTTCCCCACCTGATCCTCCTCCTCCTGTCTGGGGACTGAGGGGGCCTGGCATCTCAGGCAGATTGTTGAATACTGTCCCATCTCCATCCTGCCCCAACCTTGATAGTAGGTTAGCCCATCCCCCAAATAACTGTCTATATTAGACACCCCCAGCCAGTTTCTGGCTGCCTGTCTTTGCTGCCATGTTCTTTTTTACAAGAAGGAAAGAAACAATTCTTGCTATTTTTTTTTCATAATTTACTATTTATGATGTATTTAAGTGTTTTATTCAGGACAGAGTTCTGTAGGGAGTGGGAGGGAATATTTGAGGGAGGCTGGGTCTTAGGGAAGGCAAGGGGGAATCAACATTTTTATGAAGTGTCACTATTTGCCTCCACTTTGTATTGTTCAGAAATGGCAAATGCAATATAAAAGTGATAAATATCTGGTTTTAAGGTATTAAACTTTCATCAGTTATTTAGACCTCTTGTTTCTTCCTTATTCTTTTTCATACACCATCTGCCCCACCCTTGTGCCCCAGCTTGGGCTCAGTGTTATTTGTGTTGCTTACCTGAGCAAATGCTGCCTCCTCGCCAGTTGCCTTCAGTCTGGTGCAGGCCTGTGCTAGCTTCATTCCCTACCTTCCAGCCACCTCCACTTGAACAACTTCGACTTGAAAAGCTGTGAATGAATATGAAGGGAATTACTGTAGGTCTGTTGCCTAAGTGGCAACCTACTTCAACTGACAGATTTGGGAATCCAAAGGAGAGGAGGTGGGACAAAGCAAGCTTGAGATCATTTGGCTTTTGGATTTCCTCTCTTTCCTTCCCCTGACCTGGTGCTAAGGTGTCACTTAGAAGACCATAGAGACTGCTTCCCTCAGTTCTGTTTTCCTCTTCTGTGAGGTTGAGCTTAGTTATTAGTTAGGCTTTTTTACTTGGATGGGAAACCAAAGAGCTCTTTGGGAGACCAAAGAGCGGGTGCTTGTTCTAAGGCATGCAGGTGGAGAAGTTTGGAGAGAAGCAGGTTAGCACAAGTTAGCTAACTGGTGTTCTTTCCACAGCAATATTCCTTATCTTGTTAAGATCATTCTATGAATATTTATGCAGCAGCTAATGAGCAATTCACTGGGTAGTTGGAGGTCAAAAGAAGTAATTGACCTTCAAGAGTTTACAGGAGGGGGCGCCTGGGTGGCTCAGTGGGTTAAAGCCGCTGCCTTCGGCTCAGGTCATGATCCCAGGGTCCTGGGATCGAGGCCCACATCGGGCTCTCTGCTCAGCAGGGAGCCTGCTTCCTCCTCTCTCCTCTCTCTGCCTGCCTCTCTGCCTACTTGTAATCTCTCTCTCTCTGTATGTCAAATGAATAAATAAAATCTTTAAAAAAAAAAAAAAAAGAGTTTACAGGAGGAACACACACATACTTGTGTGTACACAAATACGTTTTAGATGGATTACAGTTCAAGATTTCAGTTCTCTGAGAGAATGGTACAGAATATATTAGGTGGATGGGCGTCTGGGTGGCTCAGGGGTTAAAGCCTCTGCTTTCGGCTCAGGTCATGATCTCAGCGTCCTGGGATTGAGGCCCGCATCGGGCTCTCTGCTCAGCAGGGAGCCTGCTTCCTCCTCTCCCTGTCTCTCTGCCTGCCTCTCTGCCTACTTGTAATCTCTCTCTCTCTCTGTCAAATAAATAAATAAAATCTTTAAAAAAAAAAAAAAGAATATATTAGGTGGAAGGAAATGAGAGGTTACTGTGGACGAGAAGTGTTGGGGAAAGTTGCGCATGAACGTATGAGAAGGATCCTGTTTCGGAGAACAGGTAAGAGCCCACAGTGGAAGCAGTGGTGGAGGAGATCTGAGTGATAATCTTGGAGTAGGTATAGGTGGAGGCCACACAGGAACCCCTGATTGCTGAGCTGAGAAATTATTTTAAGATTTTATTTATTTGAGAGAGCATGAGCAGGATGGGGGTGTGCAGAGAGAGAGGGAGAAGCTGACTCCCCGCTGAGCAGGGAGCCTGACCTGGGACTCCATCCCAGGACACCGACATGACCTGAGCCAAAGGCAGATGTTTAACCGACTGAACCACCCAGGCGCCCCTAGGCTGAGGAATATATTTTTAGTTTTAATTTTATTTATTTGACAGCGAGAGAAGGAATACAAGCGGGGGGAGTAGGAGAGGAGGAGCCTGATGTGGGGCTTGATCCTAGGTCCGTGGGATCATGACCTAAGCTGAAGGCAGATGCTTAATGACTGAGCCACCCAGGAGTCCCAGGAATTATTTTAAACTGTAGGCAGTGAGGAACTGTAAAATGTTTTTTGCCTCTAAGTAGGACATGATCAAAATAATTCAGGCTAATTTGTTGACAAAGTTCTGTAAAAGTGGATAGAACAAGCAGATTAGACTGTCATAATTTAGGTGTGAGGTAGTGTGGGAAAATAGAGGTGATGATAAAGAAAACTGTGATAGAACAAGTAGTAGTAATTGGAGTGAAGGAGCAACTGGGAATTGTCAAAATTTTTCATTTAAGCCACTCCTTTAGACTGGATAAGGAGAAAGCTCTTTCCCTAATAGGAATTGAATCCGAACATGTTTCAGGCGTAAGTGGTCTTTCCACTACCCATATCTGGTCACTCCCTCTTCAGCTTATCCATGCAACTGCTGAGTGTGTGTGGTAGATAACCTCTTACGGTCAGAGGGTCCCCTCTAGTGGTGAGCAGCAACCTCTAGCTACTTCTAGAGCGCAGCCCTGCAATCCAAATGCAGGTAGGGCCTGCTAGGGGAAAACTGCCATAACTAAAAGTTAAGGAAACCGAATGAGACCATAGGATAGTAAAGCTGCTCGCTTAGGCATCTGCCTTCAGCTCAGGTCACGATCTAGGAATCCTGGGATTGAGCCCCGTGTGGGACTCCCTGCTCAGCAAGGAGTCTGCTTCTTCCTCTGCCCCTCCCCCTGCTTGTGCTCTCTGTCAAATAAAAAAATCTTTAAAAAAAATATATATATATATATATTCTAGATTAAACTGTGTATTCTTGGGGTACCTGGGTGGCTCAGTTGTTAAGTGTCTTGACTTTGGCTCAGGTTATGATCCCAGGATCATAATAGGGATCGAGCCCTGCATTGGGCTCGCTGCTCAGCAGGAAGCCTGTGTTCTCCCTCTCCCAGTCCCCCTGTTTGTGTTCCCTCTCTTGCTGTGTCTCTGTCAAATAAATAAAATCCTTTTTTTAAAGAATTTCTTTCAAAACTGTATTATTTAGTTTTTTCTCTTTACTTTTAAGTATGCTCCATGCCCAGTGCAGAGTCCAAAGTGAGGCTTGAACTCAGGACCCCAACTGAGATCAAGACCTGGGCTGATACCAAGAGTCAGGTGCTTAACTGACCGAGCCACCCAAGAGCCCCTCTTTCTTTTTTTTTTTTTTTTTAAAGATTTTTTTTTTGGGGGGCGCCTGGGTGGCTCAGTGGGTTAAAGCCTCTGCCTTCGGCTCAGGTCATGATCTCAGGGTCCTGGGATCGAGGCCCGCATCGGGCTCCCTGCTCGGCAGGGAGTCTGTTTCCTCCTCTCTCTCTGCCTGCCTCTCTGCCTACTTGTAATCTGATCTCTCTCTGTGTGTCAAATAAATAAATAAAATCTTAAAAAAAAAGATTTTTTTAAATTTATTTGACAGAGAGAGACACAGCGAGAGAGGGAACCCCAGCAGTGGGGGGGTAGGAGAAGGAGAAGCAGGCTTTCCCGAAGAGCAGGGAGCCTGATGCGGGGCTCGATCCCAGGACTCTGGGATCATGACCTGACCCAAAGACAGATGCTTAACGATGGAGCCACCCAGGGACCCCAAGAATGTATTTTTTTTAAAGATTTTATTTATCAGAGAGAGAGATCACAAGCAGGGGGGAGGGGTAAAGAAAGAAGCAGGCTCCCCACTGAGCAGATAGCCCAATGGGCGACTCCATCCCAGGATCCTGAGATCATGACCTGAGCCGAAGGCAGACATTTAACCAACTGAGCAACTCAGCCATCCTTGAATTTTTGTTAGTAGTTTTTTTTGACCCTAATCTCTCTTGAACTTCCTTCTCAGTTTTTGCCCCCACCCCCAACCAAAAACATGTTTTATTAAGGTCACTGATGACCATGTGGCTAAATAAATCTATCCTCCTCTTACTTGACATGTCAGCAGCGTCTGATAGTTTGTTACTCCCTCCACTTTGCTTCTAGGATACCACTTTCACCTAGTTGTCCTCACCAAGGTACTGCACTGCTCCATCTCCATCCTTTACTGGGTTCTTCCTTTTGTCCCTAACGTCCAAATGTTGAAGTGCCCCAAGGCTCAATTATAGGACCCCTTCTTTTATTTTTATTTTTTTAAAGATTTTATTTATTTATTTGACACAGAGAGAGATCAGATCACAAGTAGGCAGAGAGGCAGGCAGAGAGAGTGGAGGAAGCAGGCTCCCCGCCGAGCAGGGAGACTGATGCGGGCCTCGATCCCAGGACCCTGAGATCATGACCTGAGCCGAAGGCAGAGGCTGTAACCCACTGAGCAACCCAGGCACCCAGGACCCCTTCTTTTAGTCTATGTTCACTCCCTAAGTATGTTCATAAGTCCTTACAGTAGCCTAAAGACCCTGCATAATTTGCCCAAATCCCCTGTCACCTCATGATCTAAAGACCATTTCAATATTGGCTAAAAGCTTCCACATTTCTATCTCCAGCTCAGACCTTCCTTCTGAACCGCAAACTCATATATCTACCTGCTTACTTGACCTCTCCATCTAGGTGTCTAGTAGGCATCTTAAACCTAGCATGACCAAGGCTGAATTTCTGGTTCCTGCCCCTCCTAAACCCATCTACAGAAATAGTGACAGGGCGCCTGACTGGCTCGGTTGGTAGAGCATGTGACTCTTGATCCCAGGAGTGTGACTTCAAGTCCTACATTGGGCGTGGAACCTAGTTAAAAAATAAAAATTAATTTTAAAAATAGTGATTCCATTTTTCTAGTTGTCTAGAACCAACTCTGGTGTCTTAACACTCCCTTCCCTTACATCCTCCATCAAATCCATTGGCAAATTCTGTTAGCTTTGTATCTTATGAAATACTCAAAATCCAACCATATGTCACCATCCCACCTCTTGTTACCACCCTAGAATAAGCCACCATCATATTCTCTGATCACTGAGTAGTCTCCTAATTGGTTTATCTCCTGCTCTTTTCCCCCACAGTCTGTTTTCAGTGCAGCAGCCAAAGTGATGCTGTTAAAACACTACATCAAACTCTGTCAATCCTCTGTTGAAAACTTTCCAACAGCTCCTATCTCACTAAGAATCCTTAAAATGATCTATGAGGCTGTACACCAATCTCTTTACTGCCTTTGCTTCTTTGGCCTTATTTCTTCCCTCCCTCCCTTTCTCCCTCCTGCCTCTACTGGACTCCATGTTCTTAAATACCTTCTTGCCTCAGGGCACTTCCACTTGCTCTTTTCCCAGGTATTATTTGGATCTCTGTTCAAATGTAAGGCTTCCCAGTATCCTATTCATATAAAATAGAAACGACATTCACCCCAGTTATTTTTCTCTGAAGTGATCACCATTATTTGAAAAAAAATTGTGTGCATTGTTGCAACTCCCATATTTCTTAACTGAACAGCTTCTGACATAGTGCTAACGGGATATCTCTGTTCAAAGAAGAGTTCTCTATTCTCCAGGTTGAATTAAAATCAATCTTATAGCATCTATTTTTCATTATCTCCTTTTTAAAAAATTTTAAAAGATTTCATTTATTTATTTGACACAGAGAGACACAATGAGAGAGGGAACACAAGTAGGGGGAGTGGGAGAGGGAGAAGCAGGCTTCTCGCTGAGCAGGGAGCCCAATGTGGGGCTCAGTCCCAGGCCCCTGGGATCATGACCTGAGCCGAAGGCAGATAGATGCTTAATGACTGAGCCACCCAGGTGCCCCACAAAAATAAAATCTTAAAAAAAAAAAAAAGTATACTAGGGGCACCTGGGTGGCTCAGTCGGTTAAGCATCTGCCTTCAGCTCAGGTCATGATCCCAAATTTCTGGGATTGAGCCCCCGTCAGGCTTCCTGCTCAGAGAGGAGTCTGCTTCTTCCTTTCCCTCTGCTGTTGCCCTGCTTGTTCTCTCTCTTTCTCTCTCTCTCAAGTGAATAAATAAAATCTTTTTTAAAAATTGTACTAACTAAACACTGGTCACAACCTATTAAATATCTGACTAAAGTTGAAAAGGTGAAACTTCCCTGCACAGGTATCATGTATGATGGTTTCCCCTAACAGTGATGACATTCCAGAACGTTCACTTCCTAGTCCCTTTGTTTGGGTTGAATGTTTGTCTTGTTTACTTGTTTACATTTTTTAAAAAGATTTTATTTATTTATTTATTTGACAGAGAGAGAGACAGTGAGAGAGGGAACACAAGCAGGGGGAATGGGAGAGGGAGGAGCAGACTCCCCGCCAAGCAAGGAGCCTGATGCGGGGCTCAATCCCAGGACTCCGGGATCACGACCCAAGCTGAAGGCAGATGCTTAACTGACTGAGCCACCCATGTGCCCCTACTTTTACATTTTGAAGAATACTGACTTAGTTATCCCTGATGTTCAACTTGTCTTTGGAGCTGCATTATCCTGACTAAACCAGAGCATCTTTTTTGTTGGTGAATTTTATATTTTATAAAATACCCCTCTCCTGAGCTGATCTCAGCTATTTGTGTTGATTTCTGTTTTGTACAATATTAATATAGCTACACATGCTTTCTGTTATTATTATTGCCTGGAATATTTTTTCATTCTATTTTTACCTTTTTATCACTTAATTTGGTGTGTCTCTATTTACATTGTGCAGCTATTTTTAAAATGTATTTCTTGTCTTGTTTGCAAAGTATTTTGGTTATGTGTGAACTTGTCACTAATTATTTTTCTGTGATTTCTTATTTGTTTCCCCTTTCCTGTCTATGGTTGTTATTGACAGCTTCCCCCACCCCCAATGATAGAGAGGTTTTATTCCTACTCAAGCTCTGATGGTTACCAGTAACTTTTGAACGTATCTATTAAAACCAACATCTAGGGGCATCTGGGGGATGGCTCAGTCAGTTAAGCTTCAGACTTTTGTTTTTCTCAGGTCATGATCTCCAGGTTGTGAGATGGAACCCTGAGTTTGGGCTCTGTGCTGGGGCACTGGGATGGAGGCTGCTTAACATTCTCTCTCTTGGGGCACCTGGGTATTCAGTTAAGCAACTGCCTTTGACTTGGGTCATGATCCCAGGGGTCTGGGATTGAGCCCTGCATTGGGCTCTCCACTCAGCAGCCAGTCTGCTTCTCCCTCTCCTTCTGTGATCTCTTTCACTTTCACGCTCTCTCAAATAAATAAATAAAATCTTAAAAAAAAAATTCTTTCTCGGGCGCCTGGGTGGCTCAGTGGGTTAAAGCCTCTGCCTTCAGCTCAGGTCATGATCTCAGGGTCCTGGGATCGAGCCCCACATCGGGCTCCCTGCTTAGCGGGGAGCCTGCTTCCTCCTCTCTCTCTCTGCCTTCCTCTGCCTACTTGTGATCTCTCTCTCTGTCAAATAAATAAATAAAATCTTAAAAAAAAAGATTTTAAAAATCCTTTCTCTCCCACCCCCTCTCTAAAATAAACCAAAACAAACAAAAAACATTTTAAAAACCCAACATCTAGGTAATATCCAAAACACTCCTCTCCCCCATCTCCAGGTATGGTGTTCTATAGCAATTAGCAATTCCTGGTGTCTTCCTCCTTTCCCTCCTTCCATCCAAGAGACCTGGGATTTCCAGGTGTGTGTGTGTGTGTGTGTGTGTGTGTGTGTGTGTGTGTGTGTGTGTGTGTGTGCGCGTAGGGGAAGGCAATCCAAAGAATTTTTAAAAAGATTTTATATATTTATTTGATAGAGAAAGCATAAGCGAGGAGGACAGAGGGAGAGGGAGAAGCAGACTCCTGACTGAGCAGGGAGTGCGAACTGGGGACTCAATTCTAGGACCCTGGGATCATGACCTGAGCCAAAGGCAGACACTTAACCAACTGAGCCACCCAGGTGCCCAGTCCGACACATTTTTGAATGTTATTCTTCATTAACAAACCAAAATGGTTTACTAGTTTGTCTCCCATTTTGGGGGAGATTAGTTATAAAAGGATTGATTTGTCAAACCTTTTCTGGGTTCTTACTACGTGTCAGGCTCTGTACTGGGCTCAGGGATTGCAAATATTAAGACACCTTTCCTGCCCTTAGTTAAATGGGTCAGAGAGAGATACTCAATTCTGGAGGAGAAGGACTTAGAGGTTAGGTGCACAAAGCGCTATGGGGAAGTGACGGAGCTGAAACATCATTAACAATCCCACCACTTTCTTAAAAATAAATATGCTGGCATACACATCCACAGCAATTTCAAGGGTTCCTCCACAGCTTCTTTTGGATCTGCCAGCAGGGAACTCAACCTGATAACTTGAATAACAGGGAAGGTAGAGGGGACCCCTCTTTCTGTGTGTCACTTCAGTCCTCCGTCTGTCCCCTACACACCCTTTTTATTTTGGCGGCGCCTACAACTCCCAGAGCGCAACGCGGATGGAAGCGGAAGCAGCTGACTGAGCGAGGCCTGTGATTGGTGGCGAACTCTGGGCCAATGGGAGGAGTTGTTGTTAGGCAGTCTAGAAGAACGGGTCGGGGAGGGAGGAAGGTGGCAAGATGGTGTTGGAGAGCACTATGGTTTGGTGAGGAGCTACCTCGGGACCGGTGGGAGGCGGGCCTGAGTGGGGG
>LNAC01000309.1:710808-721540 GCA_002007465.1 Ailurus styani | reverse complement strand
AAAGATTTTATTTATTTATTTCACAGAGGGAGAGAGATCACAAGGAGGCAGAGAGGCAGGCAGAGAGAGAGAGGGGGAAGCAGGCTCCCCGCTGAGCAGGGAGCCCGATGCGGGCCTCGATCCCAGGACCCTGAGATCATGACCTGAGCCGAAAGCAGAGGCTTTAACCCACTGAGCCACCCAGGCGCCCTAATATATAATATATATTATATATGTATTTTTATAGAACATAATGTATTTTAAGTTGGTGGTGGTTCTGTGTTTCACAGGGACTGAGAGCCACTGCTGTGCTTGACAATGTCCCTCAAAGAAGTGTTGAAGGAGGGAGGAGGGTAGGGGTCCCTGGAACTAGAGAGAATGTCTCAGATCTTACAGTATGTCCTCTCTCTCTCTCTTTTATTTTTTTTTTATTTTTATTTTATTTTATTTTTTTTTTTTCTCTCTCTCTCTCTCTTTTAATCTGACAGTGTGGACAACAGTGAGTACATGCGGAATGGGGACTTCTTACCCACCCGGCTGCAGGCTCAACAAGATGCTGTCAACATAGTTTGTCACTCTAAGACCCGCAGCAACCCTGAGAACAACGTGGGCCTCATCACACTGGCCAAGTACTTGGGGCAGAGGAGGAAGGGGCTTGGTAGGTGGGTGGGTGTTTTCCCACATGTAACCTGCTGTGGTATCCAGGTTGCTATCTTTTTATAGGTCCCATGAAGTTGCATTTGTCCATCAACCTTCCTAGACTACCTTCTTCACTATTCAGAAGAAATATAAATAGCAATTTGAGTTTATTTATTTATTTTAAAGACTTATTTGAGAAAGAGAGAGCATGAGCACAGGTGGGTGGGGAAGGGCGAGGGGGGGAGAAAAGTTCCAACGGACTCCGTGCTGAGCAAGGAGACGGACTCTCTAGCATCCAACTGTACTGGAGGATTCTTAGGGCCCTGGGAGCAGGATAACATGAGAAGAGTTCAAGGGCAATATTGGAAGAGGGCAGGTTTCTTGCAAAATCAACCCATTACTTCCTGTGCTCGTATCTACTAAATAGTAGCATTTTTTTTAAATTTTATTGAGATACAGTTGACATATAACATGGCCATAAGTTTAAGGTATACAGCATAACGATTTGATATATATATATATTGTGAAATGATCACCACACTAGTTAACACCCATATCTCACATAGTCACAAATTTTTCTTTCCTTGTTATGAGGACTTTTAAGATCTACCCTCGAAACACTGGATGTTTAATGAAGAAAAGTAGAAATTACAGTTATTATTCAAGGTCTTTAAAGAAAAGATGAGTCGGGGCACCTGGCTGGTTCAGTCGGTAGAACATGTGACTCTTGATCTTGGTGTTGTGAGTTTAAGCCCCATGTCGGGCCTAGAACTTCCTTATAAAAAAAAAAAAAGAAAAAGAAAAAAAAGATGAGTCAGACAGGTTCAGAGGCCCTTCTCTTAACCTGATATCATAGAAACCCTTTCCCTACATCCCAGTGACTGTGAAGTGCTGACCACACTCACCCCTGACACCGGCCGCATTCTTTCCAAGCTCCACACTGTCCAACCCAAGGGCAAGATCACCTTCTGCACTGGCATCCGCGTGGCCCATGTGAGTCCTACTGGATCCTTTTGATTGTTCCCCCTTGCTCTGAGGTTCTGCCCCCAACATTGGTTTATTTCTTCCCTCGAATGTTGAGCTAGAACCAGAGCAGGGGAAGAGAAGTGACCCAGAGAAAGGAGTAGAAAGGATATGGTGGGACGAACTCCAGGACTGCTGGTGGTGGTGAAGGAAAAGGCCTGTGGAATTAAGCCTGAGCCCCTCTTCCTTGTCCACAGAGAGGCACAGCAGGGAGGGAAGGCTGGAGGAGGGGTTAGACCTTGTGTGAACATGAGGGTGGGCTTGAACGTAAAAACCATAAGAAAAGAACCAGAGTGACAGAAGGGAGAGCTAAGTGATTGCGCTGGCTGACGGCGGGAACTTCCTCTTCCTCTACAAGCTGGCTCTGAAGCACCGGCAGGGCAAGAATCACAAGATGCGCATCATTGCCTTCGTGGGGAGCCCCGTGGAGGACAACGAGAAGGATGTGAGTCCAGGTGGCAGCTGGGGAATGTGGGAACGGGGCCTCTTGGGCCTTCGGCGAGCCTGTGGGATTGGGTTCATCGTTTTGGAGAAAGGTGGCTATGCAGAATTCAGTATTTGTTGGGGGCCTTAGGGAGGTCAACCGATTCTGTATGCTTTTGTGAGGTGTGTCATTTCCCTTCATGGCATGGAACAGATTTCTTCATTTCTCTTCCCTCTTCCCAGCTGGTGAAACTGGCTAAACGTCTCAAGAAGGAAAAAGTAAATGTTGACATTATCAATTTTGGGGAAGAGGTGAGTAAGGACGGGTTGGGGGGCATGGACTTGATTTGGTTATAAACAGAACAGTCCTTCTCCAGAGCAGTGTCTGCGTCATCAGAGAGTAGCTGCGGACAGGAGCTGAAATGGCAGAGGAGGGGGAGCAAGGCGGGAAGGAGAGCCTCCTATGTTCTTCCCTCCCCCAGGAGGTGAACACAGAAAAGCTGACAGCCTTTGTAAACACACTGAATGGCAAAGATGGAACTGGTTCTCACCTGGTGACAGTGCCCCCTGGGCCCAGCTTGGCCGACGCCCTCATCAGTTCTCCCATTCTGGCTGGTGAAGGTGGTGCCATGCTGGGTCTTGGTGCCAGTGACTTTGAATTCGGAGTGGATCCCAGTGCTGATCCTGAGCTGGCCCTGGTGAGCAAACGTTGACCTCAAGTAGAGCCCAAGGGTCCTCCTTTGTCCTCCTGTACTGAGGACCCACATACCACATAGCGTCTCTAAACCTTCCTGAACACCCTTGCTCATTTTCCCAGACTCCCTTTGGTCCCTTTTCCCCTTAATTCCCTGTGATCTCGGGGGGCACCAATGTCAGACTCTCTTGTTCACTTCTCCTGATTAAACCCCAGGCTTCTCCCAAGTCCTTCCTTTTTCCCTATGTCATCTCTTACCTCCCCACCTGCCCCTTTTTGTTCCTCTTCTACCACTCAACTGCCCCAAGCGCCTGCGAGGAGGGAGGGCAGAACGTCTGACCTTGCCTTGCCCTTTCCCAGGCTCTCCGTGTCTCTATGGAAGAGCAGCGGCAGCGGCAGGAGGAGGAGGCCCGGCGGGCAGCTGCGGCCTCTGCGGCTGAGGCGGGGATTGCTACAGCTGGGGCTGAAGGTGAGGGATGGGGCCGAGGGTACCCCGTGGAGTCAGGCGTGGACGCTGGAGTAGCGGTAGGGAGGCCGGGCAGCACCGGAACACGGGCTGGGGGAGCGGCTTGGGGCTGGGCCTATGTGGAGCATGGCAGTAATCCTCCTCTGCCACTCTCCTCCTTTTTCCAGACTCAGACGACGCCCTGCTGAAGATGACCATCAGCCAGCAGGAGTTTGGCCGCACCGGGCTCCCTGACCTGAGTAGTATGACCGAGGAGGAGCAGATCGCCTATGCCATGCAGATGTCCCTGCAGGGTGCAGGTGAGCCAGGGCCTGGGAAGCAGTGGCTCAGGCAGAGAGATTGGGTGGGGAAATGGAGCTAAACAGACTGACCTCTTTTCCTCAGAGTTCAGCCAGGCAGAGTCAGCTGACATTGACGCCAGTTCCGCCATGGACACATCTGAGCCCGCCAAGGTGAGGGCCAGTGACGACTCCCCACCCCCCGCACGCTTAGAGTCCCTTGGTGGTCATGTCCTTAGCCCTCTAGGCCTGGAACCATTCTTCAAGGTTTCATAGATGAGCTTTCTGAGGAGCAGAAGGAAAGAAACACCTAGATCTACACTTCTTGTTTGTAAACCTTGCTAAGGCAGTAGAATGAACACAGTCCGAGTTGGATAAGTGTCCTGATGTTCTATAATGTTCCTTCCCTCTTGGTGGGAGCAGTCTGGACTGGTATGTAGGATGTTGTCTTCCCAGGAGGGTGAAAGAGGGTCTGAGGCAATGAAGAAGGAGTGGGTATCTGATAGCAAGAAATCTGAACATGATGGCATCTGTTTTTATCCTGTGTGCTCAGGAAGCAAAGTTCAGTTTCTCTGTTTGGTCACTAATAAATGTGTGAGTTCGTGGCATCCATAGGCACTGGGTATTCTCCTCAGTTGTCCTTTCTACCCTCAGCCAGAGGTGGCCCCACCCCCCGACAGTCAGGTGGAGAGAGGGGCTCAGGCAGCAGCGCGCTCCCAAGCTGGCCCAGCCCCTGCCCGAGCCCACACTGCCCTTTTTCAGGAGGAGGATGATTATGACGTGATGCAGGACCCCGAGTTCCTTCAGAGTGTCCTGGAGAACCTTCCAGGTGTGGATCCCAACAATGAAGCTATTCGAAATGCCATGGGGTCCTTGGCCTCACAGGCCAACAAGGATGGCAAGAAGGACAAGAAGGAGGAGGACAAGAAATGAGACTGGGGGCAGGGGGGACGGAGCCTGCTCAGGGGGCGGGACATAGGGTTCGATATGTTCTCTGTAACAAGTTTGACCTGAATAAAGCTTGGCAACTTCTGTTTCTCTTTTGCTTCCAATATTGGTAGCTCTAAGTGTGGCAGAGGGGAGGAGTGCTTGGCACAAGGCGAGTGTTCCCCTGTTGAGTCCTCTGTGTCTCCAGCACCTGGCCTCTAAATCCTGACCTGCTCCCCTTCCTTCCCGCTCCATGGCAGTCTCTCCTGACACTTCTGCCCTGGGGCTGTTTCCCTGTCTCACGAAGAGGAACTTTGCTGAGAGTCAATTTGGGGTAGGCTCTGCGTCCACAGGGCTGAGTAGAAAACAGAGCTGGCCTTGAGGCCCCTGGCCGGCCCTACATGGAAGAGCATGGACTCTTGATCTTGGGGTCGTGAGTTCAAGCCCCACATCGGGTGTAGAGATTACTGTAAATACATACATATGAACACTACTGGCCTTTGGGGACTCCAGGGTCCAGGGCAGGGCCGGCCTGAAAATGAGTCATGACACACATCAGGTAAGTGCCCAAGGGGGCATGAACAAGACCCTGTGGAAACGGAGAAAGGGCCAAACCCTCACGGCCTCTGGGAAGGCTCCTGGGGGTAACATCTGAGTCCTGTAACAGGGCGAAACTTTCATCAGCCAACAGGGAAGAGATGTGTGGGTGTTTACAGTCAATAGGAACAAGTATGTGCTGCTCACATAGAGGCACTTGGGAGCGGTTAAGGCTGCTTGGGCAGATGGAATGATGGGAAAATAGGCAGCAATCAAAACCCTGAAGAGGGCGCCTGGTGGCTCAGTGGGTTAAAGCCTCTGCTTTCGGCTCAGGTCATGATCTCAGGGTCCTGGGATCGAGGCCCACATCGGGCTCACTGCTCAGCGGGGAGCCTGCTTCTCTGCCTCCTGTGATCTCTCTCCCTCTGTGAAATAAATAAATAAAATCTTTAAAAAAAAAAAACCAAAAAACCCTGAAGATTAGGGACCCTTGAGGCCTGACTTTCACAAGGTGGGGTCTATGAAGCCACAAGATAAACAAGATGTATCTCAATGCAAACATGCAAACCCATATTTAGAGGAGGGATTTCTTACAGGGTATAGAATAGAATGCAAAATTCACATAATCCCATAGCAACTTAATGGGAGAAAATACTTGCAAATGATATATCCGGTGAGGGATTAAATATCCAAAATATATAACCCAAACAATAACAACAATCGCCTAAACAATGAGCAGAGGACCTGGTAGACATTTTTCCAAAGAAGACCTAGAAATGGCCCCACGTGAAAAGATGCAACACCAATCACTAGGGAAATGCAAATTAAAGTGCAAATCACCTATACCAGTCAGAATGGCCAGTATCAAAAAGAAAAGAAATAATAAGTATTGATAAGGATGCGAAGGAAAAGAACCCTTGTATACTGTGGGTGGGAATGTGAATTGGTGCCATTGTGGAAAACAGATTGATGTTTCCTCAAAAAATTAAAAATATATACTATCCAGTAATTCCATTACTGGGTATTTACCCAAAGAACACAGGAGTATTTACTTAGAAAGATACATGCGCCACTGTGTCACATTATTTATAATACCAAGATAATGGAAGGAACCCATGTCCATCAGTAGATGAATGGATAAAGAGAATAGATATAGGGCGCCTGGGTGGCTCAGTGGGTTAAAGCCTCTGCTTTCGGCTCAGGTCATGATCTCAGGGTCCTGGGATCGAGGCCCGCATCGGGCTCTCTGCTCAGCAGGGAGCCTGCTTCCCCCCTCTCTCTCTGCCTGCCTCTCTGCATCCTTGTGATCTCTCTCCCTCTATGAAATAAATAAATAAAATCTTAAAAAAAAAAAGAGAATAGATATATCTATATAGAGAGATATCTATATCTGTATAGGTATATCTAGATATCAATAAGCACACAAAAACACTGGAATATTACTCAGCCATAAAAAAGGATGTGCTCTTGTCATCTGTAGCAACATGGATGGACCTAGAAGGTATAAGTGAAATAAGATGGAAAATGACAAATATGGTTTCACTTCTTGTAAATCTTTAAAAAAGGAACAAACACCAAAAAAGCAGAAATAGTCCCATAAGTACAGATAACAAACAGGTGGTTGCCAGAGGGGAGGAGGATTCGGGGGTGGGTAAAATGAGTGAAGGAGAGTGAGAGACACAGGCTTCCATCTTGGAATGAGTAAATTATAAGGATGAAAGGCACAGCATAGGGAATATAGTCATTGCTCTTGTAATAGTGTTGGGTGGTGACAGATGGGAAGCTACACTAGTGGAGAGTGCGGAATATAAACTTACGGAATCACTTTGTTGTATACCTGAAACTAATGAAAGATTGTGTATCAGCTATACTTCAATTTAAAAAAAACCACACTGTCCTCTTGTTTACTATATGTAAAGAGGTAATTAATATTTGACATAAAATAACATATAAATCATGAAGCGTCACAACAAAATGAACATATCATCTGCATTCAGTTTAAGAGCTAGAATATTCCAGGGGCACATGGGTGGCTGAATCGGTTAAGGGTCTGCCTCTGGCTCAGGTCACAATCTCAGGGTTCTGGGATCAAGCCCCACATCAGGCTCCCTGCTCAGCGGACAGTCTGCTTCTCCCTCTCACTCATGCTCTCTCTCTGTCAAATAAATAAATAAGTAAATCTCAAAAAAAAAAAATTAGAATATTCCTAATGCCACATACCCATGTGTGTCTTCTTGAACCCACCTCTATATACTCTTCAGAGATAAGTATATATTATTTTAAAGATTTTATTTATTTGACACAGAGAGAGAGATTACAAGTAAGCAGAGAGGCAGGCAGAGAGACAAGGAGAGGAGGAAGCAGGCTCCCCGCTGAGCAGAGAGCCCAATGCGGGCCTCGATCCCAGGACGCTGAGATCATGACCTGAGCTGAAAGCAGAGGCTTTAACCCACTGAGCCACCCAGGCGCCCAGATAAGTATGTTTTTTAAGGATTTTTAAATAATAGTGTGCAAGCAGGGGGGTGGGAGAGAGGGAGAGAGTATCTCAAGCTGATTCTGCACTGAGCATGGAGCCCAGCATGGGGCTTGAACTCAAAACCCTAAGATCATGACCTGAGCCAAAACAAAGAGTTGGATGCCCCACTGACATGGATGCCACCCAGGTGCCCTCTCCTCAGAAATAACTTTTTTTTTTAAAGATTGTATTTATTTATTTGACAGAGAGAGAGAGCACAAGTGGGGAGGTGGCAGGCAGAGAGAGAAGCAGGCTCCCTGCTGGACGGAGAGCCCAACATGGGGCTTGATCCCAGGGCTGGGATCCTGACCTGAGCTGAAGGCAGACGCTTAACTGACTGAGTCACCCAGGCGCCCCCCACCCTAGAACTTTTTTTTTTTTAAAGATTTTATTTATTTATTTGACATAGAGAGAGATTACAAGTAGGTAGAGAGGCAGGCAGAGAGACAGAGAGGAGGAAGCAGGCTCCCCGCCGAGCAGAGAGCCTGATGCCGGCCTCGATCCCAGGATGCTGAGATCATGACCTGAGCCGAAGGCAGAGGCTTTAACCCACTGAGCCACCCAGGCGCCCACCCTAGAACTTTTTAAACAAACATTTCATTTCTAGGGTTCTTCAAAGTTGTTGCATGTAGCGGTTCATTCACTGTTTCTGGTTGTATTGTTTTACATACTGTGAATATACCACAATCTTTCCATTTTCCTATTGATGGCCATTTGCCCTGCACCCAGTTATTTTTCCATTAGCAACAGGGTTACAGTAGAGAGTTTTGGACATCCCTCCTGTTGCACATGTGTGAGTGTTTCTAGGCTATTTCACAGAATAATGCTCAATTGTTTTTCAAAGTGGCTGTATGGATTTGCACTTCTTCCTGTGGTATAAGAATTCCTATTGACCAACATCCTTTCCATCCCTTGGTGTCTTTAAGACTTCTTAATTTCTGCCAGTCTAATGGGATAAATGATAATTCATTGTGGTCTTGAATTGCATTTCCCTGATTACTAATGAGATTGATCTGTTTATAATTTTTAATACTAGGTTTTTGTATTTCCATTTTTATGAAATGTCTCTTCATTTCTTTTGTCCATTTTTCTATTGGGTTGTATTTTTATTGATGTTTTTGTAAGAGTTCTTTAACTCTTTTTTCTTTAACTCTTTTTGATACTAAATCATCAATTATATACATATTACAAATATATTTTCTTTATGATTTCTTTTTTTCACTTTAAAGGTCTTTTTTAGTGAACAAAATTCTTAACATCAAATTTCTCAATGTTTCCTTTTTTTTTTTTTTAAGATTTTATTTATTTGACAGAGAGAGGGAGATCACAAGTAAGCAGAGAGGCAGGCAGAGAGAGAGAAGGGGAAGCATGCTCCTTCCTGAGCAGAGAGCCCAATACGGGACTTGATCTCAGGACCCTGAGATCATGACCTGAGCTGAAAGCAGAGGCTTTAACCCACTGAGCCACCCAGGCGCCCGCCCTTCAATATTTTCTTTCAAGATTAGTTGTTTTTGGGCGCCTGGGTGGCTCAGTGGGTTAAAGCCTCTGCCTTTGGCTCAGGTCATGATCTCAGGGTCCTGGGATCGAGGCCCGCATCGGGCTCCCTGCTCAGTGGGGAGCTGCTTCCTCCTCTCTCTCTGCCTGCCTCTCTGCCTACTTGTAATCTCTCTCTGTCAAATAAATAAATAAAATATTAAAAAAAAAAGAAGATTAGTTGTTTTTTGTGTCCAGCGAACTCTTCCAGGGGTCAGAAAGATATCCTGTTTTCTTTTTAAAGGGTTTATGGCTTTGTCTTTCACATGGAAATTCCATATTCTCTCTAGAGTTAATTTTTGTGTACCTTGGAATAGGGATCCAATTTCAAATTTTATTTACTTACTTATTTTATTATTTATCTTTTTTCTTTTTTTTAAGTAGGCTCCATGCCCAGCATAGAGCCCAACATGGTGCTTGAACTCATGACCCTGAGATCAAGGCCTGAACTGAGTTCAGGGATTAGATGCTTAGCTGACTGAGTCACCCAGGTGCCCCCAAATTTCAATTTGTAAGTACTGGCAACCATTTTTTACAGCATTTTTTATTGAAAAATTCCACCTTTCTCTAGTGATCTACATTATTACTTCTGCCTGGGCCAAGATTCCATTAGTTTTATTTCTAGTATCCTGAAGTCAGACCTTAAAGTCTGAATGAAAAAAGATTCCACAAAAAAAAGCTAGAAAACGTACTTTGTGCTTACTTTATATTCTTTTTTTTTAGAAAGAACTTTATTTTTATTTATTTTTTTTAAAGATTTTATTTATTTATTTTACAGAGGGAGAGAGATCACAAGTAGGCTGAGAGACAGACAGACAGAGAGGAGGAAGCAGGCTCCCTGCTGAGCAAAGAGCCCAATGTGGGCCTCGATCCCAGGACCCTGAGATCATGGCCTGAGCTGAAGGCAGAGGCTTTAACCCAGTGAGCCACCCAGGCGCCCTTACTTTATAGTCTTAATGGATAACTTCCACTTCTGTAAAATGAATTCGTAGGTACTTGTTTCTAAATTTTGGGGGAGACTAGTATTTTTTGAATCAAATATTACTTGAAAGAAATGGTCCATCATCAAGTCCTGGGAATCTTACTGGTGTTGGTAATAAAGGTATTGGTCACTTTCCTGGGCCTGGGTGTGGTTCCCCAAGCAAAACCCTCTTCTGGCAGAGCCTATCCATCGAGTAATGATAGCACCTGTGTGTCAGTCTTCTGACACTCTGTAGGTCAACTGGGTGACATCAGTGGTCATGAGGATGACTCAGCCAACACAATGGCCTCTTCCAATTCATCACCACACATTCATCCTGTGATCATCATTGCTGTTCATTCTTTCACACTCATGGCTACACCCTGGATTGTGTCCACCTTAAGTACTGCTCGCTGCTGAAGTCAAATATTCACTTGGTCCATAGACCTCTATGTTTTCAGCTCTGAGAACACAAGCAGGCAAAGTGGGAGAGAGAAGCAGGCTTCCCACTGAGCAGGGAGCCCGATGCAGGGCTTGATCCTAGGACCCTGGGATCATGACCTGAGCCGAAGGCAGACACCCAATGACTGAGCCACCCAGGCACCCCTATTTTAACCTTTTTAAACTATTTTACCTTATCAATACCATTTTTAAAAAAAATCTTTTTAAGGTCGCCTGGGTGGCTCAGTGGGTTAAAGCCTCTGCTTTCGGCTCAGGTCATGATCTCAGGGTCCTGGGATCGAGGCCCGCATCGGGC
>LNAC01000309.1:691892-704368 GCA_002007465.1 Ailurus styani | reverse complement strand
CCCCCTGCTTCTCTGCCTGCTTGTAATCTCTCTCTCTGTGTCAAATAAATAAAATCTTTAAAAAAAAAAAAAGAAAAGAAAACTGACAGAATGGGAGAAGATATTTGCAAATGACATATCAAATAAAGGGCTAGTATCCAAAATCTATAAAGAGCTTCTCAAACTCAACACCCAAAGAACAAATAATCCAGTCAAGGAATGGGCAGAAGACATGAACAGACATTTCTCCAAAGAAGACATAAAAATGGCCNGGGCGCCTGGGTGGCTCAGTGGGTTAAAGCCTCTGCTTTCGGCTCAGGTCATGATCTCAGCGTCCTGGGATCGAGGCCCGTATCGGCTCTCTGCTCAGCAGGGAGCCTGCTTCCTCCTCTCCCTGTCTCTCTGCCTGCCTCTCTGCCTACTTGTAGTCTCTCTCTCTATGTCAAATAAATAAATAAAATCTTTAAAAAAAAATGGCCAACAGACACATGAAAAAATGCTTAACATCACTTGGCATCAGGGAAATACAAATCAAAACCACAGTGAGATACCACCTCACTCCAGTCAGAATGGCTAAAAGTAACAATTCAGGAAATGACAGATGTTGGCGAGGATCAGAAAAGGGGAACCCTCCTACACTGTTGGTGGGAATGCAAGCTGGTGCAGCCACTCTGGAAAACAGTGTGGAGATTCCTCAAAAAATTGAAAATAGAGCTACCCTACGACCCAGCAATAGCACCACTGGGTATTTACCCTAAAGATACAAATGTAGTGATCCAAAGAGGCACCTGAATGTTTATGGCAGCAATGTCCACAATAGCCAAACTATGGAAAGAACCTAGATGTCCATCAACAGATAACTGGATAAGGAGGAAGTGGTATATATACACAATGGTATACTATGCAGCCATTAAAACCCCCGAAATCTTGCTATTTGCAACGACATGGATGGAACTAGAGGGTACTATGCTTAGTGAAATAAGTCAGTCAGAGAAAGACAATTATGATATGATCTCTCTGATATGGGGAATTTGAGAGGCAGGGCAGGGGGGAGGTTTTGGGAGGGAATGAAACAAGATGGGACTGGGGAGGGAGACAAACCATAAGAGACTCTTAATCTCAGGATTAATTAACCCTCAAATTGAGGATTGCTGGGGTGGGGGAGGGAAGGGATAGGGTGGCTGGATTATCAACATTGAGGAGGGTATGGGCTATGGTGAATGCTGTGAATTGTGTAAGCCTGATGGTTCACAGACCTGTACCCCTGAAGCAAATAACACATGATATGTTTAAAAAAAAAAAAAGGACTTGCATGCTCTTCAGACTGTGCCAGCCCACGATTTTTTTTTAATTAAGATTTTTTTTTTTTTTGACAGAGAGAGAGAGATCACAAGTAGGTAGAGAGGCAGGCAGAGAGAGAGAGGAGGAAGCAGGCTCTCTGCTGAGCAGAGAGCCCGATGTGGGCCTCGATCCCAGGACCCTGGGATCATGACCTGAGCCGAAGGCAGAGGCTTTAACCGACTGAGCCACCCAGGCGCCCCAGCCCATGATTTAAAAAAAATTTTTTTAAAAGATCTAATTTATTTATTTTAGACAGAGACAGAAAGAATGATTCAGGGGGAGGGGCATAGGGAGAGGGACAAACAGACTCCCTGCTGCGCAGGGGGCCCGACTTGGGGCTCATTCCCAGGATCCTGAGATCATGACCTGAGACAAAGGCAGATGCTTAACCAACCGAGACACCAAGGGGCTCCTCAAAATTTTTGAGACGGATGATGATACTAATTATTTTCTACTATATATCAGAATTATATATTGTAATGTGCGAACATTTGAAAGATCTGTATTACACATTGAACTAGTATCCTCCAAACAATGTGTTCCAAATGCAATAAAAAGCAATGGATTCAAATATACAGATTAGAAAAAGTTTATTTATATGGTTTCAGATTCTATGTTGCAACTAACATTTAAGAAACCACTTTGTGTCGGGTTGCTTGGGTGACTGTCTGGTTAAGGGGCTGTCTTTCACTCAGCTCAAGATCCTGGGGTTCCTGGGATTGAGTCCTATGTCGGGCTCCCTGCTCTCCATTTGCCCCTCTCCTTGCTTGTGCTCTCTTTCTTTCTCAAATAAGTAAATTAAATATTGAAAATAAAAGAAAAAACCAATAGAGTATCTACCAAAGGACGAAAAGAAAGGGGGCTGACTCAGTCGGTAAAACATGAGGATCTTGGGGTCATGAGTTCAAGTCCCACATTGGGCATAGAGCTTACTTGAAAAAACAAGTAAATAAATCTTGAGAAGAAAAGATAAACAGACTGACAACAGGCTTCTAATAAACAACAATAGATTAAAAAAAAAACACCACACTCGAATTGTATGTGAAGTCCTTGAGGGAAGGGTGCCTGAGTAGCTCAGTCTTTTGAGTGACGTGAGTGACGGGCTCTTGGTTTCAGCTCAGGTTGTGATCTCAAGGTCGTGAGATCAAGTCCTACACTGGGCTCTGCACTCAATGTGCAGTCTGCTTAAGAGTCTCTCTCTCTCCCTCTGCACCCCCCTGCACCCCCCTTTTCTCTTAAATAAATAAAAATTTTTATAAAAATAAAGTCTTGAGGGCAAATGTCAGTTTTTTAAGGTATATTTTTTGTCAGTTTTTTTTTTAAGATTTTATTTATTTGACAGAGAGAGACACAGTGAGAGAGGGAACACAAGCCGGGGAAGTGGGAGAAGGAGAAGCAGGCTCCCTGCCAAGCAGGGAGCCCGTCACAGGGCTGGATCCCAGGACCCTGGGACCATGCCTGGACCCGAAGGCAGACACTTAATGACTGAGCCACCCAGGCACCCCTTTTTGTCAGATTTTAATTTTTACCCCATTGTCATATTTTGATCAATGCTTGTGAGGTATTCTATTGAAATTCCTGAGAATGAAATGGAGTTAGGATATGAATAAAGTACAAGATTATCATCTGATAAGTAAGTATAGAAAAATTAGAGTAATATGACTATTAAGTTAAGACACTAATGATGAAACAACAGAATGAGGGCGCCTGGGTGGCTCAGTGGGTTAAAGCCTCTGCCTTCGGCTCGGGTCATGATCTCAGGGTCCTGGGGTCGAGGCCCGCATTGGGGTCCCTGCTCAGCGGGGATCCTGCTTCCTCCTCTCTCTCTGACTCCCTCTCTGCCTACTTGTGATTTCTCTCTGTCAAATAAATAAATAAAATCTTTAAAAAAAAAAAAGAAACAACAGAATGAGGTATTGTTTGAAAGAATTGTAGAATCAACAGTACCTCAGAGCTACGAGAGAAAAGTAACTTCCCATCCTGAGAGGATAAATATAGTGCAAAATAAATTATTGTAATTGAAAATACCTTAGACTAATCCAAGATGTGGTTTTCTATTAGATTCCATTAGAACAACCAAAAATCACTGAGGCATTCAGTCAAATGTCACTGCTGGATCTCAGAGACATACTGGTTCAGTACATTTTATGGTAATTAATCTGTGTTTTAAATCATCATCTCTGGTAAAACTGACATAAGATGTTTCAAAGATGGGCGCCTGGGTGGCTCAGTGGGTTAAAGCCTCTACTTTCGGCTCAGGTCATGATCTCAGCGTCCTGGGATCGAGGCCCGCATCGGGCTCTCTGCTCAGCAGGGAGCCTGCTTCCTCCTCTCCCTGTCTCTCTGCCTGCCTCTCTGCCTACATGTAATCTCTCTCTCTGTGTCAAATAAATAAATAAAATCTTAAAAAAAAAAGGTGTTTCAAAGATCACACTATTTTCATATTATATGAAAGAGGAATGGACAATATATACACTTTTAATGGATACTTTAGTGTACATAGAAACCTCTATGAAATTTTATAATAGGGGCGCCTGGGTGGCTCAGTCAGTTAAGCGTCTGCCTTTGGCTCAGGTCATGATCCCAGGGTCCTGTGATTGAGCCCCACGTCGAGGTCCCTGATTAGCAGGGAGTCTGCTTCTCCCTCTCCCTCTGCCTGCCGCTCTGCTACTTGCGCTCTCTCTCTCTCCCTCCCCCATCAAATAAATAAAAAATAAATAAATAAAATATTCTTAAAAAAAGAAATGTTATAGTATATAGAAATATGTCGAATATTTCTGCGTTTTTTATTGAAGTATAATTAACATAGGGTGTTATATTGGTTTCAGGTGTACCATACAGTGATTCAACAATTCTGCACATTTCTCAGTGCTCATCATAAGTATACTCTCAATCCCCTTTATCTATTTCACCCATTCCCCCACCAACTGCCTCTCCAGAAAATACCATTTCTCTGTATTTAAGAGTCTGGGGTTTTTTGTTTGTCTCTTTTTTCCTTCGTTTTGTTTCTTTCTTTTTTTTTTTTTACTTGACACAGAGAGAAAGATCAGATCACAAGTAGGCAGAGAGGCAGACAGAGAGAGAGGAGGAAGCAGGCTCCCTGCTGAGCAGAGAGCCCGATGCGGGCCTCGATCCCAGGACCCTGAGATCATGACCTGAGATGAAGGCAGAGGCTTTAACCCACTGAGCCACCCAGGCGCCCTCCTTCGTTTTGTTTCTTAAATTTCACATATGAGTGAAATCATATGACATGTGTCTTTCTCTTACTGACTTATCTTACTTAGCAATGTACCTTCTAGGCCCATCCATGTTGTTGTAATTTCTGCATTTTTTAAAACAACAACAACAAAAACTACAGCCATAGCTCATCAGAAACAAAATAAATTTTTGACTTACTGCTTTAAGTAAGTCACTTCAAAATTTTATCACCAATTTTGGTTAATAAAAATCAGTAAAATCTTTAGTTCACTTAGTACACTTTTTTTTAAAAGATTTTATTTATTTATTTGACACAGAGAGAGGGATTACAAGTAGACAGAGAGGCAGGCAGAGAGAGAGGAGAGAGGAGGAAGCAGGCTTCCTGCTGAGCAGAAAGCCCGATGCGGGCCTCGATCCCAGGACCCTGGGATCATGACCTGAGCCGAAGGCAGAGGCTTTAACCCACTGAGCCACCCAGGCGCCCACTTAGTACACTTTTTACAATAGTAGATTCGAATTTCATTCTTTAAATACTCCACAAGCAACACTCATCCTCCCTTCTAATAATAGACCATAGTTATTGGGTGTTTGGTTGTTTGTTTTAGTGCTGAAACCCAGGAGACCATAGCTTTAGTATCAATTAGTATTTATTCTTTTTTNCCTAAGACCCCATCCCGGGGCGCCTGGGTGGCTCAGTGGGATAAACCCTCTGCTTTCGGCTCAGGTCATGATCTCAGCGTCCTGGGATCGAGGCCCGCATCGGGCTCTCTGCTCAGCAGGGAGCCTGCTTCCTCCTCTCCCTGTCTCTCTGCCTGCCTCTCTGCCTACTTGTAATCTCTCTCTCTGTGTCAAATAAATAAATAAATAAAAACTTAAAAAACAAAAAAAAGAAACTGTCAAACTATTTAAAAACAAAAAGATTTTATTTATTTATTTGAGAGAGAGAGAGAGAGAGAGAGAGAGAGAGAGAACGCGTGCAAGAATGGGGGGAGGGGCAGAGGGAGAAGCAGACTTCCCGCTGAGCAGTTATTCCCAACTCGAGGCTCTATCCCAGGACCCTGAGATCATGACCTGAGCCAAAGGCAGCTGCTTAGCCGATTGAGCCAGCCAGGTGCCCAGTATTTATTTTTTATATGTATATTTTGTTCACAATTAAGCCAAATAATTATGGTTAAATTTGCCTTATATAAATTTTTGTTTTTCCTGGAATTTCCAATTGCCTTGGGTTTTTTGTTTGTTCGTTTTGTTTCATACACTCTGTCAGAAGCGTATACCTCTTGGGGTGCCTGGGTGGCTCAGTTGGTTAAGTGCTAGACTCTTGGTTTAGACTCAGGTCAAGATCTCATGGGTCCTGAGGTAGAGCCAGAGTCAAGCCCCTAGGCAGGTGGAGCCCAGAATGGAGCTCTGAATTGAGCTCTAAGCTCAGCCAGAGAGTCTGCTTGAGGATTCTCTCTCTGCCCCTCCCCCTACTCATGTGTGTGTGTATGTACACATACGCCTGTGCATGCTTGCTTTCTCTCTCTCTTAAATAAATAAATCTTAAAAAAAAAAAAGAAGTGTAAACTTCTCAAGTTGGTCAAACAGTGGGTAGCCTGTTGACCTCATGTGATGTCAAGCTGGCCTGGTGGCAGGAGGCCTGTTGCAAAGTTGTCCTTGCTCTTCCCTATACCTTCATCCACGGAATCCCTTTGTTTCTTTTCTGTGTGGATGAACGATTTATTTCCAGGATACCATGTTTTGATTTTCCCTGGTTTCATGCTCTGTTTTAGTACTTCATCACCCACTAGCTTCCTGAGGAAGGGAGCACAGAAAGAAAATTTCCTGTTTTTGCATGCCTGGAAACATCTTGGAGGAATTTAGGATTCTAGATTAAAAATAATATTCATTTAGAATTTTGAGGGCATTGTCCCCATCATTTTCTAGTTTTCAGGAGTGTTATTAAATCCAATGCCATTCTGTGTATGCAACTGAGTATTCATTGTATGTAACTTAATTTTCTCTCTCAAAGCCTTTAAACATTTTTTTTCCTTTTTTGAGAGAGAGAGAGAGAGAGAGAGAGAGAGAGAGAGAGAGAGAGAGAGAGAGGGAGGAGCGGGGGCAGGGGCAGAGGAAGAGGGAGGGAGAGAATCTTAAGTAGCCTCTGCAGCTAGTGCAGAGCCCACTGCCAGGATCCAGCTGGATTTCAGGATCCTGAGATCATGACCCAAGCCAAAATCAAGAGTTTGACACTTAACCGAATGAGTCATCTGGGCACTCCTCTCTGGAAGCCTTTAGAAGTTTCACTAAAGGGTGCCTGGGTGGATCAGTGGGTTAAAGCCTTTGCCTTTGGCTCAGGTCGTGATCTCAGGATCCTGGGATAGAGGCCCGCATCGGGCTCTCTGCTCAGCTGGGAGCCAGCTTCCTCCTCTCTCTCTGCCTGCTTCTCTGCCTACTTGTGATCTGATCTCTCTCTGTGTCAAATAAATAAATAAAATCTTAAAAAAAAAAAAAGAGGGCGCCTGGGTGGCTCAGTGGGTTAAAGCCTCTGCTTTCGGCTCAGGTCATGATCTCGGCGTCCTGGGATCGAGGCCCGCATCGGGCTCTCTGCTCGGCGGGGAGCCTGCTTCCTCTTCTCCCTGTCTCTCTGCCTACTTGTAATCTCTCTCTCTGTGTCAAGTGAATAAATAAAATCTTTAAAAAAAAAAAAAAAAGAAGTTTCACTAAATATTTACTATGAAATTTCATAATGAAATACCCTTGGGTGTTTGATCTGCAAAAATTTTTTGTTTCTTTGTTTTTTAAATTTACTGTGTTAGGGGGTGCCTGGGTGGTTCAGGATGGGTAAGCCTCTGCCTTTGGCTCAGATCATGAACTCAGGGTTCTGGAATCCAGGTCCAAATCAGGCTCCCTGCTCAGCAGGGAGTCTGCTTCCCCCTCTCCCTCTGCCTGCTTCTCTGTCTACTTGTGATCTCTCTCTCTGTGTCAAATAAATAAATAAAATCTTTTTAAAAAAAATTTACTGTGTTAAGCCCCTTCAATCTGGAAACTCATGTCGTTCAGTTCAGGAACATATTTTTGAATTATTTCTTTAATAATTTCCCACCAACTACTCAATTTGTTCTTTCTTTCCAAAACTCTTATTTTTAAAGATTTTAAATTTATTTTTGTGAGGGAGAGAGAGAAAGAGAGAGAGAGAGAGAGAGAGAGCATGAGCACGGGGAGGGGGAGGGGCACAGGGAAGAGCAGACTCCCAGCTCAGCAGGGAGCCTGAAGCAGGGCTTAATTCCAGGACCCTGGGATCATGACCTGAGCTGAAGCCAAGATTCGGAAACTTAACCGACTGCTGAGCCACCCAGGCACCCCTCTGACGATATTAATTGCAGTTTTTTGTACTTGTCTTCTGACCCCTTCATTATCTGTTATTCTCTTGGTACCTTTTCTTGTCTTTCATGTTTGAGGCTGCCTTCAGCTATCTGTTGATCCTTGGCTATCTGTTCCGACTTAAGCATAAGGTCCAAAAGAGAAATTGAAAGCTCATAGAGAGTCCAGAAAAAGTCAGCTGGTGGGCCTCACTGTGTGGTGGGTGAGGGAGGGACCAGTCCTTGAGCTCCTGTAAACTTTTCCTTTACATTGTCCCCAAAAAGGAATTTTCCAGTCCTCCTGACCCCGCTTTCAGAGGCCTATGATCTTCTAATTTTTTTAAGTCTTTACAAGTTCTTTTTTTTTTTTTTAAAGATTTTATTTATTTATTTGACACTGAGAGAGAGATCAGATCACAAGTAGGCGGAGAGGTAGACAGAGAGAGAGGAGGAAGCAGGCTCCCCGCTGAGCAGAAAACCCGATGCGGGCCTTGATCCCAGGACCCTGAGATCATGACCTGAGCCAAAAGCAGATGCTTTAACCCACTGAGCCACGCAGGCACCCAAGTCTTTACAAATTCTAAGACTCCAGTTATCTTATACCATTTTGCACTCTAGCTCCACACCTCATGAGTAGAATGGAAAATATTCAAACTTAAGGATTTAAAACCTCACACAGGGCGCCTGGGTGGCTCAGTGGGTTAAAGCCTCTGCTTTCAGCTCAGGTCATGATCTCAGGGTCCTGGGATCGAGGCCCGCATCGGGCTCTCTGCTCAGCAGGGAGCCTGCTTCCCCCTCTCTCTCTGCCTGCCTCTCTGCCTCCTTGTGATCTCTCTCCCTCTGTGAAATAAATAAATAAAAATCTTTAAAAAAAAAAAAACCTCACACATATGACTTTCCATTTTTCAGAATTATATCTCTCATTTGCTCCAGTCTTGGGCGCCTGGGTGGCTCAGAAGCCTCTGCTTTCGGCTCAGGTCATGATCCCAGGGTCCTGGGATCAAGGTCCGCATCGGGCTCTCTGCTCAGCAGGGAGCCTGCTTCCTCCTCTCTCTCTGCCTGCCTCTCTGCCTACTTATAATCTCTCTCTGTGTCAAATAAATAAAAATCTTTAAAAAAAAAAAGAAAAAAGAATCCCACACTCCACTGACCAAGCCAGCCAAGGGCCCCCTTTATGTTCCTTTTAAAAAGTTTTCTTATATGCTTCATCCAACAACTTTGGCTTATACTTCATTGGCCAGAGTTTTGTCACATGGCCACCCTTAGCTGCAAGGGAACACTGGAAATATGAGTTATTTTACTAAAGAAGTAGAGGAGAAAGGAGGTTTTTTTTAAGTTTTTATTTTATTTATTTATATTTTTAAAGTAGGCTCCATGCCCAGAGCAGAGGCCAATGCCAAGTTCAAACTCACGACCCTGAGATCAAGACCCTGAGATCAAGACCTAAGCTGAGATCAAGAGTCAGACACCCAACTGAATGAGCCAGTCAAGTGCCCCTCAAACTTTTAATTAATTACCCACTGCTCATAATGACAACTGTAGTCCTTAATTCCCTTTACCCTTTTCACCCATCCCCCTGCCCCTCTCTCTTCTGGTACCCATCAGTTTTTTCTTTATAGTTAAGATTCTGTTTCTTGGTTTGTCTCTCTTGCTTTCTCTTTGCTCATTTGTTTTGTTTCTTAAATTCCACATATGCGTGAAATCATATAGTATTTGTCATTCTCTGACTGACTTATTTCACTTAGCTTTATACTAACTTCATCCACGTCATTGCAATTGGCAAGATTCCATTCTTTTTTTTTTTTTTAAAGATTTTATTTATTTCACAGAGGGAGAGAGATCACAAGGAGGCAGAGAGGCAGGCAGAGAGAGAGGGGGAAGCAGGCTCCCTGCTGAGCAGAGAGCCCGATGCGGGCCTCGATCCCAGGACGCTGAGATCATAACCTGAGCCGAAAGCAGAGGCTTTAACCCACTGAGCCACCCAGGTGCCCAAGATTTCATTCTTTTTTATGGCTGAATAATATTCCACTGTATATATATGCCACATCTTCTTTATCCATTCATCCATTGATGGGACACTTGGGCTACTTCCGTATCTTAGCTATTGTCAATAATGCTGCCATAAACAGAGGGGTGTGTGTATCCCTTTGAATTAGTGTTTTTGTATTCTTTGGGTAAATACCCAGTGGTGCTGAGAATGAGTTTAGATAGGTGACTACTAGACTCTGCAGCGGTACACCCCTTCAGCTACTCAATATCTTTCATGTGGCTATTCGTGTTCCAGCAATCTATACTTTTTTGTTTAAGTAATCTATGCAACCAGCATGGGGCTCAAACTCATGACTCCAAGATCAAAAGTCACATACTATACCAACTGAGCCAGGTGTCCCTAGCAACCTATGAACCAAAGCCAAATTATCAACTGCCAATGCATCTTATATCCAATGGTGGAATCAGGAAAGTCAACCATAAGCAAAACTCTCTCTTTTTCAAGAGAGCATAGGAAACATCCAGCAGTTGCTATTCACCAGTCCATAGACCACTGAGTGGTTTGCCTATGTTCCCATCCCTTGAACCTGGATGTGCCAGTGTCTGGTTGACCAATAGAGGAGAATGGAAGTGTTGCTTTGTAACCTCTAAGGCTAGGTCCTGAAAGGCAATGCAACTTTTGCCTAGTTTACTGAAACACTGATGCCAGGCCCAAGTTAGCACTCCAACTTCCCAGAGGCCACCATCTTGTGAGGAAGCTCAAAGTAGCCTACACAGAGAGCCCTTGAGAAACCCCAAGAATATACAAAGAGAGTGAGATGCCCAATCATCCCCTGGCTGTTCAGCTCTGTGTGACTCCTACCACATAAGGCAACCTGAGCCAGAGTGCGCCGCAAAACCCTTTGGAACCACAGAAGCTGTGGGGATAATAAATGATTGTTATTTTTAAGTTTTGAAGTGATGTGTTACACAGCAATAGATACGTGGAACAACAGGGTATATCAAATCTGGGAGGGGCCAAGAACCATGTGATCTGACAGAAGCGTAAGTTCCTTAGTTGGTCAGTCCGTCTTCCCTGATTCTGCCCCTTGGGAAAATCTCCACTGCTCTTCATGGCCTCTTGCTCTGCCCTCAGGGAGATTGTTCTTTGCCCATCATCCCTCATGGCCCATCTGAAGGGGCGGGCCCCTGTGGGGGATGCTCTCCTTAAAGGCCACGCAGTTTGGGCAGCCACCTCTAGAGGGAGCCACTTCTGAGTTGTGGATCCGGGATGTTTTAGTTTATAGCCATAGGCAATGGCAGGCCAGGAGCGGATTTTAGTTTGTTTTTGTTTTTGTTAACATATTTTCCTGAAAGAATTAGTTGGCTTCCAGTCAGTTCTTTTTTTTTTTTTTTTTAATTTTATTTTTATTATTTGCCCAAGGGGTACAGGTCTGTGAATCATCAGGCTTACATCTTTCACAGCATTCACCAAAGCACAAACCCTCCCCAATGTCCATAACCCATCCACCCTATCCCTACCCTCCCACCCCCCAGTAACCCTCAGTTTGTTTTATGAGATTAGAAGTCTCTTATGGTTTGTCTCCTTCCCCATCCCATCTTGTTTCATTATTTTTCCCTCCCTACCCCCCACAACCCCCCACCCTGCCCCTCAAGTTCCTCATATCAGAGAGATCATATGATAATTGTCTTTCTCTGATTGACTTATTTCGCTCAGCATAATACCCTCCAGTTCCATCCATGTCGTTGCGAATGGCAAGATTTCGTTTCTTTTGATAGCTGCATAGTATTCCATTGTATATATATACCACATCTTCTTTATCCATTCATCTGTTGATGGACATCTAGGTTCTTTCCATAGTTTGGCTATTGTGGACATTGCTGCTATAAACATTCGGGTGCACGTGCCCCTGAGGAACACTACCTTTGTGTCTTTAGGATAAATACCCAGTAGTGCGATTGCTGGGTCGTAGGGTAGCTCCATTTTCAACTTTTTGAGGAATCTCCATACTGTTTTCCAGAGTGGCTGCACCAGTTTGCATTCCCACCAACAGTGTAGGAGGGTTCCCCTTTCTCCGCAACCTCGCCAACATCTGTCATTTCCTGACTTGTTGATTTTAGCCATTCTGACTGGTGTAAGGTGGTATCTCGCTGTGGTTTTAATTTGTATTTCTCTGATGCCGAGTGATGTTGAGCACTTTCTCATGTGTCTGTTGGCCATTTGGATGTCTTCTTTGGAGAAATGTCTGTTCATGTCTACTGCCCATTTCTTGACTGGGTTATTTGTTTTATGGGTGTTGAGTTTGAGAAGCTCTTTATAGATTTTGGATACTAGCCCTTTATCTGATATGTCACTTGCAAATATCTTCTCCCATTCTGTCAGTTGTCTTTTGGTTTTGTTTTCCAGTCAGTTCTTAAGCATGAGTTACCGTGGCTAAGGTATCATACTGAGGCGAGGGTAAAAACTCATATTTTGCATACTGTCCCCTGTGTTACCACCCCCCTCCCCTGCCAACCCTCCGGATTGTTGGAGGCTTGAAGGGGAAGATGACAGCATTACTCTGATCCTCGCTGGGCGCTTGTAACATATAGTCAGGCACAGAATTCTTTTTTTTTTTTTTTTAAGATTTT